>JADDOH010005580.1:0-140331 GCA_016648135.1 Agrypnia vestita
TCTGGATGACATATCTAGCAGGTAAAAGGTCAATTTTTGTTAAAAATGGAAATAAGTCTGGATGACATATCCGACAGGGAAAAGGCCAATTTTTTGTTAAAATCGGAAAGAAGTCTGGATGACATATCTAGCAGGGAAAAGGCCAATTTCTGTTAAAAATGGAAATAAGTCTGGATGACGTATCCGACAGGGAAAAGGCCAATTTTTTGTTAAAATCGGAAAGAAGTCTGGATGACATATCTAGCAGGGAAAAGGCCAATTTTTGTTAAAAATGGAAATAAGTCTGGAGACGTATCCGACAGGAAAAAGGCCAATTTTTTGTTAAAATCGGAAAGAAGTCTGGATGACATATCTAGCAGGGAAAAGGCCAATTTTTGTTAAAAATGGAAATAAGTCTGGAGACGTATCCGACAGGAAAAAGGCCAATTTTTTGTTAAAATCGGAAAGAAGTCTGAATGACATATCTAGCAGGGAAAAGGCCAATTTTTGTTAAAAATGGAAATAAGTCTGGAGACGTATCCGACAGGAAAAAGGCCAATTTTTTGTTAAAATCGGAAAGAAGTCTGAATGACATATCTAGCAGGGAAAAGGCCAATTTTTGTTAAAAACAGAAATAATCTAGATGACGTTTCCGGTAGGGAAAAGGCCAATTTATTGTTTAAAATTGAAATAAATCTAGCTGACGTATCCGGTATGGAAAAGACCAATTTTTTGTTAATAACAGATAAGTCTGGATGACGTATCCGGTGGGAAAAGACTATTTTTTTTAAATAAAGGCACTCGAGACACTTCAAATAAAAACTTGTACAAAAAAAATTCTTATTAAGCGGCCCATTCACTATCCTACAAGACAGTCTACCGACCAGAATAGTGAATGGGCCACTTTATATTTTTTTATCTATGATTCATATCTTATCCACAGATACGTGTAAAAATTCAAAAGAAATAATTGATCTGTCAAACCTACAAAGGAAATCATTACGATTTTTAAATTGGAATTACTTGTTTAATATAAGAGTGCTGGAATATTTAATGAAATTTTTGGAATTCTCATGGAACACTCAATTTTACCAGAAGATTAGTTAATATTTCATTCAGCTCCCAAATTCAAGATCTGCATTCCACCCATCTTTTGTCAGGGCTGGAACGAACAGAAATCTTGACCATATTCCCACAGTAAACTGGAACCTGTATCAAGAGAAGAACCGTGCTGTAACTGAGAGACCTGCAGATAACGGATCCCAGTTACGGACCTGGACCTTTTGGAACTGCTTAGCTGATCACAATCGGCGATGGACAATTGCAACATAAGCCTGTCACCTCCAGAGCAACACCAGCTTCGTAGTAAATATGGGAGAATTGGTTGCATGATGTAAAATCATGAAATATATATAGATGTAAATAAAAAAATGATGTTTTGTATTAGGGTTTTGTGACCGATAAATAATTTGATTTATAAAAAAATGTATTTTAGTTAGTTAAGTAAATATCAGTTTCCCATTTCTTATAGAGGGGAGGAAAATGTGGTAAATTAAGGCAGGCTATCTTTACGGAAACAGGAAGTGGCACTTCTATAAAAAGAGCGAGCTGGCATTCAGATAGCACAGGGTCTCGTTAAGGTTGGTTGATACTTTATATTGGAGAATATAAAGTGTCAAACAGTTCTGCCTTTTATTGGGTCTCCATATCCTGAGAGATATATAAATTATGTTAACCACAAGAACAAAACAACGAGGGAGAAAAAATGTTATTATACTTTACAATTGTGCATCACTCCGTACATTTGTCGACAAACGATTCTGAATCTTGTTAAATACATTAGCGAGCAATAAATATCCATCCGGAGCTAAGGGGTTAAATAAACGGCGCCGGCATCAGAGACGGCGTCGGCGTCGCTAAATACACTCTCAACAAGTGAGCGCCCGCTCCCCTAAAATCACATCCAGTAAAAGTCGCTCTGCTTAGCATAATATTATTACATCAAGCTGGAAGTCGGGGGGACAGAGGGATGGTGCGATCCGGGGTGAAGGGAGGCTTTCACGGGACCAGCTGGCTGGAAGATTTAAAACCTTCAGTGAAAAATGGCGGTCATTGTACGCTCTATTTGGGCCATGAAGCAAAAATTATTCTGGCTTTTCACGCATCCGCAACACCATTTGTCACCAGCTTTAAGGACGAAAATTACTAAGAAATGCTCAGTGTACTTTTTAATTAACTCTGAAAAGGACACAAAACACGCTTTTGTGCTGTGCTGCGCGGACAGGAACCAGTTAGCGGAAAGAAAAGCCAGAAATTGTGAAATACGAACTTTTATTGCACGCCCAAAGACGCTATGCAGAATAAAATTCAACCATACTTATAATATTTCTGTAATACATTCCGCAAGAAACCTATTATATACTTGTGATATTAAGATGTCTTTTTTGTTTTATATTTCACAATCCGTAGAGATAGATTAACAAGACAAACGCCAACCCTGAGATCAAAATTACGTCTTGAGATCAAAATGACTTTTATTTATCTTTAAATATAAATACAACATCCATTTTCTAAACGATGACCTGAGCCTATAGATCCATTAAATCAATTATTTATTTAATACTAATCGCACTACATTCAAACACTAAATATACAATACACATATAAATGTAGATACATGTAAAATGCATGTTACTAGAGCGTGCCGAAGACACTTGTATTTGGCATAATGGGCATAGTCTTCACTTATAATGTTTTGTTATCAAAGTATCATGTACCTTTTACCTTGTTAGTGTCTCTAATAAATATAGATTATATATTATATGTCTTATATACTTATTAAGATCTATATATTATATATATTCATACTTAATATATATAGAATATATACTATATCGATATATAATATACTAGGTAGTATTGATTTCTTTGGGGGTAACCCGCGTCAAAATCTGGTCCTCAGAAGGACCATTCGTCAACCGACGTTTCGCCTGAATCACAACAGGTTCTTCAGGTTGCTTGTTAATAAATTTCCGTCACGAGGGGCAGTGCGAAAACGTCCGTTCGTATCGGAAGCTTATTACCAAGTGAGGTCTGGCAAGTCAAAGTCTAAATTTGGGTACTGTGGTCATTATTGGCCTTAATGACCACAGTACCCAAATTTAGACTTTGACTTACGCTTCCGATACGAACGGACGTGTTCGCACTGCCCCTCGTGACGGAAATTTATTAACAAGCAACCTGAAGAACCTGTTGTGATTCAGGCGAAACGTCGGTTGACGAATGGTCCTTCTGAGGACCAGATTTTGACGCGGGTTACCCCCAAAGAATTCAATACTAACATTTCTAACACCCGTGAAAACCTTCATTATAACATATATATAATATAATTCCTCTATACGTGTGTATGTTACTGAACTTCTTCTAAACGGCTGGGCCGATTTTGAAGAAATTTTGTGTGCATTTGAGGGGATCAGTGTGCAGTGGGGTTCTAGGATTTATGTCACCCAAACGAAAAGCCAACTTTCGGGAAGGACAACGTCTGTCGGGTCCGCTAGAACTATATATACATTCTTTTCATTCACTATTTACTCGTAGGAAAACAAAATCTTATCTAGTCTAATACTTTTTTAAAGAAAAAATAACTTGGAACTCAATTAAATTAATACCCGCAACATTAATTTGCAAACAGCTATCTTTCTTTCATTAAATTATGTATGCTGACTTAGATATGCGAATTGAAAAGTTTATTTATGTGAATCGCTTAATAGATGACATCCAGCGGGCAATTGCTGTAAACAAGTCTCCACATGGTAGAACACGAGTCAAAATAAGACATGTTACCGAACTTTGAAAGTGCGAACAGCAGTCTGTTGAATAATTTAGTGCTGAAATTCTGAAACAAGACATATCTATTTGGAGAATGTCACAATCTTATTTTAACTACTCCAAACTTGAAATAAATTGCTCACATCATAATAATACATTTATACAAATCACTGTATACGGCTAATTAAATAATCTTTATATTGTAATATATAATAAATGTATTCAAATATTTATTTACCTAATTAAGCACATGAACTTTAAACTAGCCCAACTGTTTTTTTGAAAAAATCATTTTTCTTTATCAGGTTAATTAAATTATCCGTAAATATGCTTGCTTAAAATATAAAATTATTAAGATGAAAGACGTGGAAAACGATCATAACAATCTAAATCTTTTGAGAATATTTTTAGAATAAGTCTGTGAAAAATTATTAATTATTATTCATATTTTGTTTATTTTTAGCTGATAATTTCATTTCTCAAGATTTAAATTTAAGACCAATATTGTTTCAACATAAAACAGACTATTACATTTCTTATAAACACAATAGTCATGGTCATGATTGTGGATTTTATGAAATTTATTGGTTTAATTTTAAGCTCTGCCTACGTGTTTATTTATCCATTAATGTAGTTAAACTGAAAAAATGACCAGTTAAACATAGAGCTTATTGGTTTAATCATAAAGATATTCGCCCAATCATCCAGGATCCAGTGGTCGGGAGTTTTAGCATCATTTCTGTAGACTAGAGAGTAAATCATATTGAAGAAAGTAAAATAGTAAGAGTACTAGCCGTACCCCCGTGAAAGATTACAAATAATAAAATGTTTCGCGTCTTTGTTGAGCCATTGTATAATAATAGTATATTTTTGACGATCCGTGGAGAGGCGGCGATAGCAATATCGTTCGGGTTTGCTGGTCCGGGTTTCAAATCCCATCTCCGGCCGTTTAATGACGTTTTTTAGCCGTGAATTCCAATTAAATTACGGGCGTAACACAAAATTATGGACACACAGACGGACAGATAACTAAATTATTATACGGATGACTATTTTTATTAGAAAGGTATTACATGTAACGCTTTAAATTAGTACGCTAAACTATTAAGGTAATTAATAGGGCAAGAGTCTCCCGTGAAGAGTGAAACCTGGCAGGTTCACTCTTCGCAGGTGAGTGTTGTTTCACAACAAAATCTTTGGAAAGTAATACGTTTTGTTTAAACTTCGCGAGCGTTTAACATTAGAGAAATAATTTTGCGCCAGTGTTAGTAGTGGGAAATAAGGCGGCGTGTAAGCCATCTCTACGGAGAGATTAATTGGAAGCTGCGCATACAGGAAACTTGCCGCTCACCGCTAATTGTATAAGGTAACCGGGGAACTTCTCAAACTTGCCGAGACGTCTCCCGCGCTCCGGCTGCAGTCTCACTCCGAGCTAGCCAGGCACATCTTTAGCGCTAGCAGTCCAAACGTCGCGCACATTAGACAGCGCGTTTGGACTGCTCACGTTAACTGCTCACTGGCGCGAAACGTGAACATGGTTGCTGGTCTCGGATCCTTGAATGTCCTTCAGCGCTAATATAGATTTACTCCGCGCAAGTGTTCCATTATTAGGTACTTTTAACATCTAATAGATTAGATTTTTCAAATATTTCACATGAATGCACTAAAATTGTTTTAGATCTATATGAATCCTTATGATATACGTGTGTCTGCCAGATGAGTGTCCGATGACCGGTGTCGGAGCCTTTAATAGAATAAAATATAATCAATTTCATCGACAAAACGCCCCCTATGTATGTCATTTTTCTCCAGTCAAAATGAAAAGGAAATGGTGTGTCAATTTATTTATATCTACCCATTTTGAGGTCCTTAAAATATCAAAGAGATCTAATTTGAAAGATAAAAAAGTAAGGATCAATATTACGTTAAGTATTTGACCAAAATTAAATGATGAAAAAAATACAAAAAAAAAAGCTTTATTTTGTATTTCCAGGATTTGTGTGAATTACGATATGCCATATTTAGTCTCAAAAAATATTTATATACATCGTTCTACATTTGTTAATGCTGAAATATTTTAAAATGTTAGATCGTTAAGCTATTAACTGTTTCTCGGAATCCTAATGTTACTCCCGAATTACTCATAAAGAGCAGTACCTTTGCGCAATAAATTACGAGAGAGATTAGTTACCTATCACATTTAATAAATTAAGATAAATATTAACTGTCACTTATAATAAATTATGATGAAGATTTGGGATACACATATATATGTCTCCATGGGTAACCTACTGTTTATTAAATGTGTACTATTAAATCAAAGTGGTCTGGCTGTGCTTTTACCAATTAAGAGACAGTCCAATCTTCTCCAGAATGTTAATAAATGTAGCTGTGGTATCTTGTCTGGATAATTGTAAGAAGGATGTAAGATTTGTGGAGTTCTCACATCTTGTTAAAGAATTACAGAACTGTCTCCCATTTATTATATAGCTGTCAGCACAATTCACAATGATAAAACAGAGCTCACACAGAAATTGAAACACTCGTGTCTGAACACCCAGCTGACCAGTGGTGGGCACTTTTATGTGTTTTTATGGCAAATTATAACTTTTATCACATTGTTTTCTTTATTTTCTACTTTTAATAAATATAAGATAAGGAAGATGACACGCTTGTTAAGGTATACTTACATGAATAGGGTATCTGAGAACTTTTTTGCCTCCTTGCATCATTTATGCATCTTAAAATGATCGCTATCCTGTCAAACGAAGAAATAAGCTTACTGAATTAGTCGGTGTTAAATACGTAACACGTGTCGCTTGTATTTTAATTCAATATATTGCGACGTAGCAACCTTTGTTCGTCACACCTCTTCGCGAAACCTCTGAAAAAATGAATTTATCGATCCCCGCACCAACTATCTGCACCAAAAATTGATTTCTAACCGCGTAGGTACTGCAAATACTCTATGGAACAGAATAATGTCTTTGGTCTACTGCAGATAGTTTCACAGCGGTCGCGAACGGCGGGGACGAAATTACAAAATGGCGCATTCGGAATCTGACACTTCAGCACGCAAGATGTGAACTTTTTCTGTGAACCCTCGTGTTAATAGGTAAGCTCATTCCGAGAGACGCAATTTGAAGTGGCATAAAGATAACATGTGAAATTACATGATTGGTTGTTAATAATGTCTTTCGTCTTAATAGAGGGTTTTTCCACGGGAGCGCTTCGCGCCATGGCCAGGTGACGCAGCATGGAGTGAAAGGTGAATCCTTTGCAACGCCTGGGGGGGCAGCTGCAGAGGTGATGTTCCGGTAATCATCTGCATCGGCAGCCCAAAGCCTCGGGGCGGGGTTGTTCTCTGGACCCATAAGGGAGCAATCCTCCTTCAGATGCGAGGCCAGCAAAATAAAGACCACGACTTGCCTGGTATTCTAATTCTCTCTAATAATCAATTTCACATCACGCCTGGAGCGAGCTGCGTGTTATCTGACTCCGTAAATACAAGAACATGTGCATCAGGTCGAGCGGTTTTAGAAAAAAGGAACATTGCTAAGCACGTGCGGAAGCGGTGTTTGTGCCAGACTATTGTAGCTTCATGTGATATAGAAATTTTGTCCAGATGTTCATTAATCTGCAAAATGTGATTACCACGCACCGACACCGCGCTGCGTCACCGCTAGTAGTATAAAAATATTTAGTTCCACTGTCTTTTCCATCCTTGTATGACGCGGCCGCTAGCGCTGATGTCGAGGCGTGGTAAATCAAATCTTCACCTCAATTTATTGTAAAAAAAGGGTTTCAATGTGCAAAATTCCCAAAAATACTTCATAAAAAAAATTGTCACCTTCTGTGGCATTATAAATTTCTGTTTAAAATTCATTTGAATAAATTCCCCTTCATATAAATAATGTTTCGTTGTATTACCCTAGTCATTGAACTGTTGCAACTTAAAATAAGTTAAAGTGAGAGACAGCTGAAGTGCAGCGTACACGACACCGGAAGTACCCTGAGTTTAAATTGTAGAAGTAAGGTGAGCCCGATTCTTCTCCGACTGAGCAAAACTGGTGGCGACGAGGAGTTCTGTTGGGAGCAACAGAACTTCACGTCGTAATATGTATACTTAAATGGAATATGTGGAACTGCACCAACCTCCCCACATACTAGAATAAAGACATAAATCAAACATTATAATTTCTTTTTCTGTCCGTCTGTCCTATCCTGTTCCAGTAACTTCGTGTAACGTCCGTATTTTCGTTTGATTTCACGGCTTAGAAAACGAAATTAAACGGCTGGAGATGGGGCTTGAACCCCGGGAAAACAACTCGAACCATTCAAACTCACACTCTCTACTCGATCCGTTCAAAGCATTTTGCTATGGCCACCTCACTGTGGACCGCTAAAAATATACTGTAAATATATACTATGGCTTAGTACGTGAACCAATGTTCAATTCAATTATTTATGAGTTTCAGCTAGTAAATAAATTAAACCAAATTGGCTACACGCAAGGAGCCTGTCCTAATCATTTATTTTGTCTTCATTATTCAGGACCGGCTATAATTTCTTCAGTTTTCGCTTACGTTTAGGGACATCCATATGACGCTCCATCAATTCCTTTTGTATGGTCGGAAGCTAACTTGACAATACGATCACGCAGCCTACACATGATCGGACTGATCACATAGCCTGGCCTCTATGACCATCTCAGTCATTATGCAATCCAGAAGCTCCCCCCTCTCCTATTTTAAACAAATTGTTTATAAACTAACGGTATAGTTATTGTTTTATTTTTAATCTACCGAAATTATTTTTCTATATACTCCAGTGCACATATTGCTATAGATAAGAAACATAAAACAAACAATATCTACACTACCGCACCCAAACTAATTTGTACATTATATCTTCCCTTCTACTCCCGTCCCACATTCCCCTCCACCCTCTCCATTCGCTATTAATGTATGTTAAAGTAAATTTTTAAATTCAGTGGAAAATCTTTAAGATTGTTTTGCTGTTAACTTTTCCCAAAACAAAATAAATAAACACACAAATACACACACTCACACAAACTCACTATTGGACATGTTTTATCGATTGTATATATGTGTTTTCTTGTAATTGGCCCAAAACTTTGTACATCAATTATTGTTTTTTTTCAAGATTGATTAATTATATGGCTGTAAGAAAACCAGTAAATTAAAATAAAATAAAATAAAATACGTACTAAACTAATACATTTTCACTCACAACTCACACTTACAACAGCCTTATTATAAGTACCAATGGCAATATAATAAACAGTGTCCAAAACTACAAAAAACCTAAATTTAGAACATCTTAATATTTGTTTGTGTTTTTGGGATTGATTTTGTGGTTGGACATAATTAATATATTTTTTCAAACTAACAATCTGCAAAACTACAAAATAACTAAATTTTAGACGTCTTATGGTTATTGAAATATATTTTCTAATGTTGATTTTGTGCTTGAACATTATTAATATATTATTTTATCTAACAATCTTGGCATAGACTATTGGCACAAGATTATTGCTTTACCTTACGTCTGAGGCACTTTTATACATTATACACCTCATAATCAATGTATATGTATAAAAAGAAACCCGTGATTCCCTATCCGCCAAGTTTTCTTCACAACCAGATGCAACCACACCCTGGTGGTTTTGGTGGTGGATAGCCCTTGGTGTCCCATTAAAAATGTGCGAGTTTGGTGGGGGTAGCTGAGCGTGGGTGGGAGTGGGTGACGAAAATGTGCATTCTAACACATTGTTTTATTATGGGAAGGCCGCAAATACTTCAGATTGTCCCAGAATGGGCCTGCCGAGTGTGTCGGTAAGGCTAAAAGGTTCCGGAAAAATCCGCTCTAGAAAGTTCTGGAAAGAGAACGTTCTAGAAAATTCCCAAAAGTTCTCTAAGGTTCCAAACTAAGTTGCGAAGTGTGCCGATGAGACAAGAATGTTTCAGAATGTCCAGTAAAGCTCTAGAAAGTTCTGGAAGGGGAGTGTTCTAGAAGATTCCCGAAAATTCTATAAGGCTCCAAACTAAGAGGTGAGTCGAGAAAGTTCCAGAACATTTGATAAAGCCAAATTAATTAATCAAATAGAAAGACATACAGAAAAATCTAATCCACGAAAAAATATTTTGGCTACTACTGGGATTCGAACCCGGGTCGCCTCCTTTCCGGGGCCGGTGCTCTGACCACTAATCTATAGGAGCCTTGTAGATTAATAAATCCGTGAATACAAATAATATATATGTCTATAAAATTCTGGTGAAGGAGTGTGTCTGTGATTCTATAAGGTTCCAGACTGTTCGGTAAAGCTCTAAAAATTTCTGGAAAGTGAACGTTCTAGAAGATTCCTAAAAGTTCTATAAGGTTCAAAACTGATTATGTCGGTGAGTCTAGAAGGTTCCAGAACGTTCATTAAGGTTCTCAAATGCTTTAGAAGGTACTGGAAGGAGAAAGTTTAAAAAGGTTTTATAAGGTTCCAAACCTAGTGGCTGAGTTCATCGGTGAGTCTAGGAGTTTCCAGAAGATTAAGGAAGGTTCCAGAATGTTCAATAAAGTTCAAGAATGTTCTGGATGGAGAACGTTCTAGAAGATTCACGAATGTTCTATATCGTTTCAAACAGTATGGCGGAGTGTGTCTGTGAGTCTAGAAGGTTCCAGAATGTTCGATAAAACTCTAGAATGTTATGGAAGAAGAACGTTCTAGAAGATTATTAAAAGTTTTATAAGGTTCCTAAGTGAGTAGCGGAGTGTGTCGGTGTGTCCAGAAGGTTCCAGAACGTTCATGAAGGTTTTCGAATGTTTTACAAGTTTCCGCAAGCAGAAAGTTTAAGAATATTCTATAAGATTCAAAACTGAGTATGTGAGTTTTAAAGGTTCCGTTTTTAAAGTTCTACAGGGTTCGAGAACGCTCTAAAAAGTTCTGGAAGGAGAAAGTTCTACAACCTATCAGAAAGATCTATAAGGTTCCAAACTGAGTGGGGGAGTGCGTCGGTGGGTCTAGAGGTTCCAGAAAGAATTATAATGTTTTAGAAGGTTCTGGAAAGGAAAGTTCTAGAAGATTCCAGTAAGTTCTATAAGATTTCGGAATGCTCTAGAAAGTTTTGGAAAGTTCTCTCTAGAGTGTTATGATCGTGCGCTAAAATATCTGTTGATATTTTGGCAAAGCGATGACGGTCCAGCAAGGCAATCCAATCACAGGTGCCGAAACCAGCAAAAAAGAGACGTCAACACAATTCTATGCTTACCGAATTGTGATCCCGGGCGAAGCCGGGCCAACCAGCTAGTTTATTATAAAAAATTATAATTAAGACTTATTTCTGGCTTAGTATTATGGCACTGCAGAAGGTATGCTGAAAATAGTAACGTGAAATTCACTTATTTATTGTTTTTTTTTTCATTTCCTTACCAAGATCGATTTTATGATACTTTATTTGTCTTGTATTTTATTATAATTTGTATTGATAATAGATTTTTTGTGGATTATACATGACTCATTTTAGAAAATTATTATAATAATTGTACGAAATATTTGATAAATAAAATACTCCGTTTAAAATAGGGCGTGTCAAGTTAAGGGAATTTTTGAATTGCAAATTTGAAAATTAAATAACGATACATACTTATAGCCAAATATTTGTCTTACTTATGGCCATAATAATACCTACCATAATACTTATTTGTATTCTTAATTTATTTTGTCACTTCCTACAACTTCGGTAGGTAAAAATTCTGTTTTTTTTTTAAATATCTCACGACTTTCCATCTAATTACTATCATACGCTACTGCATACTGACTACGTCACTGCCACTAACTTGTACTATGTATCCACTGTTCCACTTTTATCTACATAACTTTGTGAATTATGCATTCAACACCATGAAACATAGCATCTTGTATCCGCCACGTATACAATTAAAACTTTATTCCTCGCTCTTAGGATATTCCCTTCAAATTTAAGGATGGTAATGTTTTCGCAAAACTTTTTTTCAAAAGCACGTGCCTGATGAAACAAAATATTTATTTTAATGAAAATAAGAGTATTAAAATTTCGAAATCCTACTAAAATTAAAGTATGAAAACCACTGCTTTTAAATAAAATAGAATGTTTTTAAATATTAGGTATATTTGGACATTATTCAATATTTTGCAGAAGTTCGTATAGATATAATAAGTATAATACATATACTTTAGCTGCTTCAGGGATAGCTCAAAACAAATTTATTCGTGTCATGAAATGTTGTAGATATTATTCAAAGTGTACCAGAGCAATCAGCATAAACTTAGGCGGTAGATTTCTTCCTACATTATGAGTCTAAAATTTTCAAGCAACCATTACCTTATTAATATCGATAGTTACGGAGTTACGCAATATTAAAGCTTGCACTCTATATTTATCAGATTAAAATAGTTACAATGAGAATAAAATTTATTCTCCGATTAATGGAGTAGATAAATTTAGTGTAAAAAATATTCGTATCACTCGCAAGGCAAGTATTCGTATCGCACTACAAATCAACGTTTTTATATATTATGCTAGCTGTTCGTACCCGCAGTTACGCGTGTCAAGGCGATTGTCCAGCATAGTGAGCAAATTTCACAATTTTTTCTCATATCTTCTCTTGCGTTTTTTATCACATTTTTGTATGGAAATATCTCATTTTAAAATTTATTCATTAGGTTACGTATGTTTTAAATGCATATATCTTATTAAAATAACACAAACTAAATTATATAATTGATTTATAAATTACCAAACTTTCGATGTTTAAAAAAAACAGCTGCTCCAGTTTGTGGGCTTTTTATGACTGAATGGCCTTGTGAGATGTCTATTTTATTTAATAATATTACAAAGCAAATAATTATCTTATATTTATTACAATTATTGCAAAATTTGTTAGTTTGTTTACATGAAATTTATATTTAAAAACATTGTTTTATTTTTAAATTATTTTTATTCTTTTTGTATTTTTTTCAATACTTTTTAGATAGTTGATAACTTTTTTCTATAATAAATTAAAGGAATAGACATTAATATTTTAAAATTAAAACAAAAAAATCAAAAAAAAAATCTCGATTTCGTGTCATAAATACGTTGCGTCTTCATAAAATATCTAAAACCAGGAATATCCTCAAAGATTTTGATTTTTTTGTTTTTATTATAAAATTATAATATCTAGTATTTTGACTATTGAAGTAAAAAGTTGTGAACCATGTAAAAAGAGTTGAAAAAACCCCAATTTTTTTTTTTTAAATAGTATTTTTAAAACATAAATTGCAAGTAAAAAAACTAACAGATTTTGCAATAATTCTAAAAAATTTAAGATAATCGTTTCCTTTGTAATATTATTGAATAAAAGAGACATCTCACGAGGCCATTCAGTCATAAAAAGCCCACAAAGTGGAGCAATTTTCTCCATTTTTAAAACATCGACAGTTTGGTAATTTATTAATCAACTATATAATTTAGTTTTGTGACATTTTAATAAGATATCCATATTTAAAATATAGGTAACCTGATCAAAAAATTTTAAAATGCCATATTTCCATACAAAAATGTGATAAAAAACGCAAGAGAAGATATGAGAAAAAATTGTGAGATTTGCTCAGTCTGCTGGACGATCACCTTAAGGATGAAGTTGAATATAAATTTGTGGTAGGAAACAAGGGTTCCATTGTTTTGCAAAGCCTCTAATTAAAACAATGTTTCCATTTAAGCAAGGCTGGGATGAAAAGAATGCCCAGGGAAGAAAAATGGCCCATTTTTATCCGTCAGGAATATGCATGCGAAATTGGGTCCAATCGGTCAAGCGGTGTAGATTTGTACAGAAAATATATCTGAGTGAGGGGATGGGTTAGAAGAGGAAGGGGAAATGACGCCTATATTATCCGACTGGTTCTAAAGAAAAGGTTGCAGATTTTGAGCCCAATCGGTCGAACGGTACAGATTTGAATTGAAAATATAACAGTAGATGGCGAAGGGGTAAATGTCGCCTTGCTATCCGCTTGGCCTTAAAAAATAAGTTAAAAAATTTTGAGTCCGATCGGTCGAAAGGTACAGATTTGCATTGAAAGTATATTAGGGGAAGAGGAAGGGGTAAAAGAGGATCGGGAAATGACACTCACGTTATTTGCCGGGTCCTAAAGAATAAGTTGTCAAAGTCCGATTGGTCAAACGGTACAGATTTGCATTGAAAGTATATCAGGGGGGGGAGGTAAAAGAGGAAGGAAAATGTCACCCATGTTACCCGCCGGGTCTTAAAGAATAAGTTTCAATATTTTGACACCGATTGGTCAATTGGTACAGATTTGCATTGAAATTATATCATGGGGAGGGGAAGGGGTAACTGGTGTGGGGAAAATGTCACCATTGTTGCCTGCCGGGTCTTAAAGAATAAGTATCCAAAATTTTCAAACAAATTAGCATCGAAATTATATCATGAGACAGGAAGGGGTAAAAGGAGAAAGGGAAATCGACTATGCCGGGTCCTTATGTATAAGTATGCAAAATTTTAGCCAAATCGGACAAATCGTGTAGATTTGTATAGAGAACAGACAGACAGATAAACATACATTGACTTTTATAGGTATAGATTATAATGGACGATCTCTCTATACGTGATCTGCGAGGTATGATCTTATTGAAATTTATAAATAAAAATTGTTCGAACAATGCATACATTTTTTTAAATTTTTATATAATATTAGGTCCTTACATATGAAATTGGCGTTTAGTATGGGAGGAACATAAAGCCGATTTTTTTTTAATTATAATATATTTATTTAATCAAAGTATGTACCATTGCTATCTATGCACTTTTGCCATCTCATAGGTAGTTCATCGATCCCTTTACTAAAAAAACCATTCGGACGGGAATCAATAAAATCTTTGAAGGCGGTTTGGACTGCCCCATCGGAGTTGAATTTTTTCCTTTGCAAGAAGTTATCCAAATTTCGAAAAAAATGGTAATCTGTTGGGGCAAGGTCCGGAGAGTACGGTGGATGTCTTAGATATTCCAATTGAAGCTCCTCTAATTTGGTAGCCGTCTGTTGTGCAGTGTGTGGTCTAGCGTTATCATGAAGCAGCAGTGGCCTAGAGCGATTAACCAGCCTCGGTTGTTTAGCAGCTAGCTTTTCCATCATGGTTTGCAGTTGCTGACAATAGACATCTGCCGTAATCGTCTGGCCAGATTTAAGAAAGCTGTAGTGAACGACACCAGCACTAGTCCACCAAACGCTCACAAGTCAGTCAGTCATTTTTTGGAGTCAATTTTCGCTTGGGGCATGGTTTGGCTGGTTCGGCAGGGTTCAGCCATTGCGATGAGCGCTTCCGATTATCGTACAGGATCCACTTTTCATCACAGGTAATGATTCGATTTAAAATCCCTTCATTATTGTGCCGGTTGAGTAATGCAACGCAGCAGTCAACGCGCGTTTGTTGATTTGCTTCACTCAATTCGTGAGGTACCCACCTTTCAAGCTTTTTCACCTTACCAATTTGCTTCAAGTGGATTAAAACAGTTTTATCACTAACACCGCAGCCTGCAGCTAACTCGGATGTGGTTTGCGATGGATCCGCTTCCACAATAGCCTTCAATTCTTCATTATCAACTTTGGTCTCCGGCCGTCCACGGGGCTTGTTCTGCAGGTCGAAATTTCCAGAACGAAAACGTTGGAACCAAAAACGCACTGTGTTTTCTTTTGCGGCACCGTCGCCATACACATCATTAATCCTTCGAGCCGTTTCTGCAGCACTGGTGCCACGGTGGAACTCGTACTCGTAAATAACGCGATATTTCAAGTTTTTCTTTTTGTAAACTGAGTGACGCAAAGAAAAAAACAATTGAGGGAAAAAACAAATGAATTATAATTTTCAAAACACAAATACATGAGTAAATAGCTGTATAAATTTGGAATTGGAATTCCTAACCAAAGAGAAGATATTTGAGATCAAATTTGCCAGTACGGCAAAACGCCAATTTCATATGTAAGGACCTAATATTAAACATTTACTAGGTACATTTACTATTTTTTAATTAAAATTGTTTTTTTTTTTTCATTTGTTTCAGCAACATTGTAGATTGACATTTTTAAAAATATTGATTGTATTATTTGTATAAAGCTACGTATATTATTTGATTAATTACACATACATGTTTCAGAAATACCTTTCCATCATCAGGGTGTTATATATGTATATTATGTCAAAATATCAAAATGAATATATATGTATATTATGTCAAAATATCAAAATGAATAATGTATTTTGTGTTTTGTTTTTCTAAATTATTTGAAAATTTTTTTTAAATATTATTACTGAAGTTTTTGATTACTCGCAATTATTGGAAAAATTAGCGTTTTATATTGGAAAAACCAGTCGAAATATTCAATGTAAGAGTTAAAGAGTATTTGGAATGTCTGAATAATCATGGTTTTTCTGAATTTTCAAATTATTTATTAGAAAATGATCATGGTTTTGATAAAAATATAGTACTTTCTATTCTACACATAAATAATTTTTGTCCGAAATTGAATAATTTAGAATTATTAGAAATTAGTAAAGCGTGTAATAGTAAACAAAATATTATTAATAATCAATTAAATTTAACTACAAGCCCAATTCTAAAATATTTTCCAATAATTGAGAGTAATCAAGAACTTCAGTAATTATAATTAAAAATAAATTTTAAAATAATTTAGAAAAAAAAAACAAAAAACATTATTCATTTTGATATTTTGACATATATATAACACCCTGAATGGAAAGGTATTTCTGAAACATGTAGATGTAATTAATCAAAAAATATAAGTAGATTTATATAAATAATACAATCAATATTTTTAAAAATGCCAATCTACAATGTTGCTGAATCAATTGAAAAAATATAAAACTATATAATATAAAATTTTAAAAATATAAAAATATATTTTTAAAATTGTCATATTTCATTGTATTAATTCCGCTACATGACTGTAATAATTCTTCAGAATATCAGCGGCCTAATTACGTGTACGATAATCAATGTTGTCCTCATTCTATCCTCTGTGTCGAACAACACAATGTTTCATAGTAGACACGCGTTATTTGTTCCATAGAGGCATATTTGCTTTATCTGGCAACACGTGCGATAAATTCAGCTTGTAAAATTTAATTGAGGTTATAAATTAACAATACGGCAGTTCATTCTGTACTCCAAAACGGGTTTGATGTTTATTATTTACCCATATTAAATAATAAGCATCTTCAATTTTGCACTAGTTTGTAGTAGCAGGCGGCAAAGTTAATACTGTGGAGCCGAAACTTTATGACGTCATAACTTCTGATATAATGCCGAGACGTTAAGGAGAGGATGTGTTGATCATTGATATTTACGCGAGAAATAGTCATTTCGTCAGGAAGCGCTTTAGTTCGGAAATAATACATCTCGGTTTGTGTAGTGCTTACGATTTCTCCAATGAAGTGTGCTTTATATATTACGACATTTATGATTAAGACGAAGACAATAAAAATAAAGGGAATAAACTAAATGCAAAACGAAACCTTCCAACAGTAGCGAACAAAGCTTCCAATAGTGTTCGAGGAATCCATAAACGTGTTTTCTGTTTGTTTTCACGATTCGATTCGGGATTGGATGGACTTTAAGTTTGCGATAAAATCTTCCCTGCAGCATATTTGCTGTACATTGTATCACGAAACAAATTAAGATAATGCAGCACTACCAGACACCTGCCCTGCTTTAAAGCAAACCACTCACCTCTCTTACCTATCTTCTTACATATCTAATTATGGTCCATCTTGGTTTTCAAATGGACGATTAAATCAATCATCTTTGATAATAGAGGTTGAAATTTAATAACATACTAGCTAAAAATAAGTTATAATTTTAATTAAACAACTTTGTATTAACCACTTAACTAGTAACTCTACGTCTGCCGGTTTCGATATCGCTGTATTTTAATCAGGACGGACGCAAACTAACTTTCCATTACCTATTCTAGCAAACAAATAAATTTTTGAATGAGGGCGTGGCTACAGCTATGGTGGGGGTAATTGAGAAGCGGACGCCGAAATGGGGAATATGTTAAATAACGGGCTTTCCATAAAAGTTTCCGTAAAATATTGGATTTAGTGTTCAGGCATTTTTTAATCACTAGTATTTCTAAGTTATCTAATCTAAAGCCTCTATTATTTACGTGTAGAATCTCGATGCCGTTTTCTCTTTTAAAAGTGTGGCCTGTTTCCGAATAATGGTTTGCGAATTCAGAAAAGTTATTGTTTTTGTGACATCTACTTCTTTTACTACTACATGTGTTCCTTACCTCTTACTTTAGAATTACGTGCAGGTAACATTGACAATATTTCCCCTCTATTCTCATACCCCTTCCTCATCCCCTGATATATTATCGATGCAAATCGATAACATATCAGGGACTCAAAATTTGGAACTTATTATTTACAACCCGGCGGGTAACATAGGTGACATTTCTTTCCTCTCCTTTCACCCCTTCCCCTCCTGAAATATTTTGGGTGCAAATCTGTACCGTTTGACCGAACGGATTCAAAATTTGCAAACTTATTATTTTTGACCATTCGGGTAAGGTGACATTTTCTCTTCCCCCTCTGACCCATCCCCTCCTCTAAATATATTTTCTGTTCAAATCTATACCGCTTCACCGATTGGACCCAAATTTTGCATGGTTTTGGACCCAAATATGCCATATTTCTTCAATAGACATCCTATCCATCCCAGCCTTGATTAAATGGAAACATTGTTTTTTAGAGGCTTTGCAAATAATGGAATGTATGTTTTCCCCCACAAATTTATTTTCAACTAAACCCTTAACCCGTGCAACGCCGGCTACGAACAGCTAGTTTAAATTAAATTAAAAATCATATGCAATTTAGTTAATAAAATACGGAGACCTCATTTCCAGTAGGTGGCGTCCTCAGTGAGAATATATTAATTTCCGATAAAGTAACAAAAAATTCACTCAAATCAGGGAGGAGTCATTGTCAATGTATATTTTTGGAATGCTACCATTTAACAATCGACGCAACTGAAAAACAGTGACAGTTTTTATCCAAGTGGTATCAATAAAATAGAGTATATCCTAATAATTCGTACTAGAATACAGAACAGAAGAAAAATAATTACACCGCAATACGCACTCATAAATACTAAAATTATTTAGGATATTGCACTAAATATGTTCTTGAAGGTCTGGTTTATAAATATGTAAAATATTGATAAATTATAATAACCTTATTTATGTAACTTTGTCATGGAAAAAAAAGGTTATGGAAAAACATAATATTTTTAAAAATATGTACCACCTGATTGTAAAAAATATATTTCAACTATTTCAACAGTGTCTCGATAATATTATATACGTAGGTACACTCGCTTTCAGACTGCAGACCCAAATTCCAGGAAGATTAAATTCCAGGAACGACTATCAGGATAGTCGTACGTACCTCTATAGATTCTACTCGAGAGTAGATAAATGTTTGATCTGACGTTTAATTTTATCCTCTCATTAGCTTTATACTTTTATACGTATGAACTACGCAGGTTGGCTTATTTTTAAGAAATACTTATGTCTGTATATTTAACCTTTAACTATCTACCATACGTCTCACAGACCCCGTCGAATTGATGTAATATTCTTAAAAAATGACACACTTCTGCAAAATATATATTTTTAAACAGCAATCTTACGCTTTCAGTAAAATAAAGATTCATACGGCATGTGTATATTCAAATGTAAAAAATTAAACTCATCTTATATATTTACAATACATAACTGCTGAAATAAATTTAAAAAAAATATATTTGAGTATATTTATGTTTAAATTTGATATTAATTTCATACTTTTTTCCGCTATTTAAATAATTTTAAAAATCTTTTTTTTTTTTACTTTTTACGCTTCAACAGGCCAAGAGGCCCCATAAAAGAAGCGAAACAAGTCACAAAGCACCCAGGCTTGCGTAAATCACATTGTGACCTCATCGGGAATCGGACGTGCTCATTAGGCTACAAGGGCCGCCAAACATTTAAACATGATATATTTTAATTTCAATTTAAGCATTAATGTACATTTTTTTTAAAATAAAAATCATTCAAGGAAATATTATTAATTACATAAATGAATTTAATATCTTTCAATATTTATTGACTGGATATCGGTAAGGTATAATTAATCGTTCTGTTAATGAAATGTGTTTGTATTAAATAATAGCTACAGATAGTAATTTCCTTTGAATGTTCCGCGTTTCGTTCTTGTTAAAACATTAACTATAATAAATTAAACATCAATTATACGACTCACCGAACATTTTCACTGAAGTTTAAGATCCTTTGTATAAACTTCACTACACAAACATAATGATGTAACGCTAAAATGAAATCAATCAAAATTTAAATAATATTACAAAATCCTTCAAAATTTCCTGTGAGCGAGCAGGTTGAAAAATAAATTAATAGATTTAACTTTGAAATTCGTTTTATTCAAAAGTTAATTATTATTCATTTGACATGAAAATTATTGCCAGCAGATGAACTTTCATTGATAATTATTGCTTTAGATACATAATTGAGGTTTATGAATAGTCGTATTTTAATTTCCTATTTTAATTTTAATAACTGTCAACTTAATACATTTTATTGCAATTCATTTGATTACACTAAACGTTATAAACAAAAGAATCTAGATAATAATTGCGTGTAGCGGTGATCGTTTAACAAAATTATGGTCACTGTTTTTTACAATGTACACAAATGATTGTTGAGTCAAATTACGCACTAAGTACCATGACTGACAATTTGAGGAAAACAAGATATAGTGAATATAATTTTTTATGAGATTTTTTTTGAAAAATCTATACTATACATCCTACCTGTCTTTTATACATAAAAAAAATAAGAAAAAGTTTTCTGTGTTTGTTGCATTTCAAACAACTCCCAAGTACCCAGAGCTTTTTCCTATGAAAGGCACTAAGTCTATGTAGTTTAACATGAGGTAAGTACCCCGAGCATATTCAAACAGTATCCCTTGTCCGTAACAAAATACCAGGACGAATGTTAATTTAAAAACACAAAATAAATCATACCTCATTTACTGGTGGATTTTTTGCTGGAATGATATTCTGAGTTATTGATGTATATTCCAGGCCTTGTGTTTTTCTTCTTTTATTTGCATATATATGTAATTCTTTATTACACCTTTTCCTTGTTGTTTGTATGGGGAGCTCACACGACGCGCACCCTACTTGGTCAGCCATTTTCATACAATCTGAAGTTAGCGGACCATGGCACTTAGTCCCGTTTTTAAAATAATACACCGTGGTACTTGGCGAAGTCGCGATGTTCAAACGAACAAAACGGCTAAATGCAACATTGCAGGGACATAATGCATTACTGGGGTTAGTGGCGATGTCATATAGAACCAAGCTGCATACTTAGTTTGAAAAATGAAATTTTGTTACTAAGTGCCTACTTTACTGCAACCATTCAAATAGGTTTAAGAAATATGTTTTTAAAGAAATTGGGTATACTATATTCCGAATCTGATTTGGCAAAAATTCAAAAATGATTAATTTCTTTGACATCATTTAATAAATTAATTATTTTTCGTCCAAAAAAAACTCATGTTATTAATTAAGCATTGTTTTTATATTTTTTACATTAAACAATACAAGTTTGGAATATTTAATAAAGTTAAGAATTTATACATTTGTGAACAAAATATAATAAAGTTAATGTTATTATTACGGTCGATAGACATATTTATGTGTTAAATGAAACGAATATTTTTTACAAACCGTATATTTCGGTGAGAAGCAAATCTCGACGTTTTGCTGAAGTCTTATCCGGAACGGACGTTTTGCGGAAGAGGGTGGAAGCCGAACTGATTATTTCTTTCGAGGTCGTAAATTACATGCACTTTGTTGTGGAGTCTTCGTCACGAGTTAAATGTTAATATGTTCTAATTACATCTTCGGATTTTTCTGTGACGTCTCTTAAAGGTGGAATCAAAGTCGTGAGAACAGAACGCCAAATACTTGATAGTTTATAACTGTCGTCTCTATTGAAATTAGGATGTTTGTATATTTCCATGGACTCTCGTTAGTGGCGCTAAGGCACTAATCCTCCTTAAGATGAACCTGGACAGATCAGTCTCTTTTTTGTACCACCTTAGACCCCTATATGCGAGGTTAGCTCACTGTTGGGTAGGCGCCTCTTCTGCCTGTTCTGCCATACCGATGGATTCCATTCCGCTTTCGCAGCCGTTGAGGTCTTCACTCCTGACACTGGGCATGGGTTTCGCATTGCCCCGCAAGTGGGGATCCCTGCCTGAACTTAGCCATCTCCCAATCCAGCCTACTGGAAGAGGAAAACGCCCACCCCCGTGGCGTGGACGCGCCAGACAGGAATTACCCCAGTAGAAGTTAAAGAATTGCCTCTATCTTTCCTGGGGCCGGGTTTTTCAACGTCAAAGATTCTTTTTTTTTCAATTGGTTGAGCAATTATGTTCATTAACATTTAAAAAAAAAAAATTTTTTATTTGTTTTAATCTACTTATATTTATTAATTACACCTACATGTTTCGGAAAAACCTTTCCATCATCAAGGTGTTTT
Organism: Agrypnia vestita; assembly: GCA_016648135.1. Lineage (NCBI taxonomy): Eukaryota > Metazoa > Arthropoda > Insecta > Trichoptera > Phryganeidae > Agrypnia > Agrypnia vestita. The sequence goes on from JADDOH010005580.1 coordinate 22,484, forward strand.
ATAAATGTCAAAATATCAAAAGGAATGATGCCTTTTGTTTTTTTGGTTTTCTAAATTATTTGAAACATTATATATTATTTCTGAAGTTCTTGATTACACAAAATTATTGGAAACATTTTTAGAATTGGACTAGTAGATAAATTTAATTGATTCTTAATACTATTTTGTTTACTTTTACATGCTTTACTAATTTCTAATGATTCTAAATTATTCAATTTCAGACCAGAATTATTTATGTGCAAAATGTCCTAAATTTTTGTCAAAACTGTGATCATTTTCCAATAAATTATTTAAAAATTCGGAAAAACCGTGTTTATTCAGACATCTCAAATGCTCTTGAACTCTTACATTAAAATTTTGCTCGGTTTTTCCAATATAAAACGCTGTACAATCTTTGCACGAATGTTTTTAAACACCTGAATTGTTAAACATATTACCTTTATCTTTTGAATTTATGAAGAGATTCCCTATATTTCTCTCAATGATTCTATTTTAACTAAAAAATAATGATCCTAATTTGATTTTTTGTATTTTTAGGATATAGTTATAAAACTAGTAATTTAACCACTTAAATGCCACAGAATGAATGAAAAATTATCTACACGATTTTTATCGTTTTATTTGACTTATATTAAAGCAAATAAATTTATAAAATTATGCATATGATATTTCTATGATTGTCCAACATTCTACAGAAGATAGGTCAGAAATATCTAGTCGCATATCTCGGTAACTATTGGGTAACGTATTGTGAACTTGCTCTATTACACCCTTTACACACACACACACACACACACACACACACACACACACACATATATATATATATATATATATATATATATACACACAAAAGTTTCATAATGTCTGGATGTTCTTACATACGGTGGAATTGGTGAACCTAGCAATGTGTAGAGTGATCACTAAGCCAGCTCATACAGGTTGAAAGCCGTGGCCCATCGAATAAAAGACTTTCATATTTGTTTCTCATATAAATAGCTTCGTCCCTGTTACTTATGTGATAGATCGTTACCGGTAATTCTAAATGTAGTATTGATGATGGTTGAGTTCATAATCAAATATTTATTTTTTTACAACAATCCTGAAGTAGACAACTTTATTTTCGAAACATGTAGATATTATATTGCGGTAAAAACAAAGTGATGTGTGTTTTATTTAAATAATAATGTCACCACAAATTTCAAACCTCCATTCAGAAGAAAAAATATTCTTCGAAAAAATATTTTTTTAAATTCACAAAAAAAGGATAAGTGCCTTACAGCTTTTGTGTAGACAATTATAAGAGTACATTTTTAATTAAAAAATAACCTTCAAAATTTTTACGGCAGAGAATGGACAGATTGGAATAAAATGTGTTGTAATATAATATCAAATTTATTTAATGAAATCAGGCTGCTACGCTTTCTCGTCACGTCTCCGGAGATACCGACCAGCCTTTGTGGAGTGTTTGGAGTGTGGGAGGGGAGGGGGAAATGTACATTTGTTTCTACCAATGATCCTCTGCCTGCTGCGCCGTTCTGTACGGTATCCTTTTATGAAACCGCATATTGGGAGCTCAGGATTTTATCCTACTTTTTATACAATCAACAGACAGACTGCTAAAAAGCCCAGTCTGCCAATCAGTTGTGTTTGTTTGAAAATCTTGGCGAGAAAATTGGAACGAAGAAAACTGTTTTGCTGTTCTAAACTTTGTCACTGAAATATAAAAAGAGTGACAAATGTTTTTTTTTTTGTGGAAAAGAATAAAATATACGTCAGTTAAATCAATTGTTTTATTAATTTGGCATTCACTTTGTGGAATGATAAGATTGATTTATTCATGGTTATTTGGAAAACATTAATAATCTCACAGGACTATATTCCTGCTTTAATTATGAGTCGATAATGTTCAAGCAACCATATACTAATATCAATAGTTATGAAGATATGTGACATCTAAATTTGCATTTTTTTTCAATATTTCAGACTTATTTTTTTAAAACGTTGGAACGTTAAAACATTACAGTAACTTATATCAAATATGAAAAATTCATTACCTTTATACAAGTCAAATAAAATAATAAAAACTTTTCAATTCCGATTGGAATTTCTACAGGGCGTTCATCATTTTATTTAACTTGTATTAAATCGAATGAATTCTTCGTAATCGATATAAGTAACTGTAATGAAATTTGAAAGTGTTTTAATAAATAAGTTAGAAATATTTTTAAAAAATTGCAATTTTTGATGTTGCACAACTCCATAACTATTGATATTAGGTCATGGCTGCTTGAACATTTTCGACTCATAATTAAGACTTGAATATAGTTCTACAAGGTTATTTATGTTTTTCAAATAATCCTGTATAAATAAATGAAACACTTGTTTAAGACATCTTTTGAGTTTTATTACTCCCTTTCTTTTAACTCGTAGCGTCTGTTTGCTTGATTGATGAAAAATTTTTGGATCGATTTTTAACTCTTTTCTCGTGATCCAATCGAGCTGAAACTTTGTAAGCAGACTCGTGGCGACGATAAAAGTCATCTTTCAAATTTTTGTTAAAAAAAATTAATAATTATAGTATAATTTTGGATTTTTAGAAATTTTAATGAATTTTTAAATTAATGAATGAATTTAACAACCAAAATATGTTTGATTACTACCAACAGCGGCCTGACGACGTCACGGAATATTTAAAATTTGAATTACTTCATCGGTATAATAGGTACATCACTACGAATTCCGAAAATTTATGACAATTGGCTCACAGATGACAGCAAAATTCGGTTTTTTGAGAAGAAATCAATTATTTAATTACATTATGGTATATTTCATTTACAAAGAAAGAGAGTAAAATAAAGACTTGATTTTTATGGGTTAGTTTTTAAAGACTATTAGTTTTGAGAACTACAGGTCTTCTCATCTACAGGTGAAAATATAAACTGCGAGGTTATTAATGTTTTCCAAATAACCCTGTATAAATAAGCGAAACACTTGTTCATGACATCTTTTGAGTTTTATTAAAGACAATTAGTTTTGAGAACTAAAGATGTTCTTATCTACAGTAAGAATATAAACTCTTTTTATTCTCACCTGCAGATAAGAACATCCGTAGTTCTCAAAGCTACCAGTGCTAAAAAGTGGTCTTAAACAAGTGTTTCATTTATTTATATAAATCAAGTCATATCACTTTGTAGATATGATACAATACATTTTACACTCAAATTTTCTTTACAAGGAGTCGCCAATCACAACACATAAATTTGGAAAACCCTATAATTAAATTTTAATTTACAATATATAAATAAAGTATTGTTTTACGCACACGTTGAGTAATACATAAGTTATTTAGGATTCTAATGGTTTCCATACTGTTAATTATCATTAAATTAATTGGATTCAAATTATTCCACTAGATTCCTTATAAAGGAGAAAACACTTATTCGCATTCGACCACAATGATCTTACCTACTTTGCAACCCTCTTACTTTTAATAATTCTATATTTATTTTATATAAATTCTATATAATTCTATATAAATTCTATATAATTCTATATAAATATTCTATATTTAGATTTGTTTTTAATTATACTTGATGATTAGAGGACTGCTCATCTCAAAACTTAAGTTAGTAATAAATGAAGGTAACTTAATGTTTGTATAATACAATATTCAATTTATCATAAGTATGTATCATTCCAAAGTAATTAGGGTTATATTATCAATCAATAATTAAATATTTTTTTTAATTATATATAAATATATCACTTGTCTAAGACCACTTGTGAGTTTAGGATTACACGACTAGTTTCGACAACTGCAGTTGTAATCAACGGGTGATAATACACATTTATATAATCACCCGTTGATGAGAACAACTGTGGTTGTCGAAACTAGTTGTGTAATCCTAAACTCAAAGTGGTCTTAGACAAATAATATATTTATATATAATTATAATATGTCATTCCCCAAAGTTAATGCCAATTCAATAAATAATCTTTTTTTTTTCATATCGTGGAATTATTTTTTTTCTTTCCTGGCTCGCAAGGCTTTTATTAGAAGCAACCTTCATATTTTCTTTATGATTTTTTAAAATACAACATTTAAATCGATCTAAACAAACGTAGCACGAAAATTTGTATAAATTTTTAAATATAAAAAGTTGGAGTAAAATTGAGAATATTTTTCGGAGAAAGGTGTGGTTAAATATACGTTCCTTTGAGTAAAATGTTCCGCCCATGCAGCGAGGCGGCAGGCCTGCTAGCGCTGGTACAAATAGTAATCATTTTTCCTTAGGTAAGCAGTAAGTGGATATTTTTTCAATGTCGCGTGATTTATATGTCCTTTTACTACCCAGGTAGCTCATTTTAAAATTTGTCCACAATAGCAAGTACCTACTCCGGATAGGCGGGTGGTTTACACATCTTAAACATATATTATTTCAACGTTGTTGTAGAATAAATTGCGTCTTTTTGTAACTGTTTGTTTTTTTATACGTTCACAAATGTCTGTAATTTTTTAGGCATGTTATGTTTGTACGAATTCTAGAGGTAGAAATAATACATTTTATTTGGTAAAGGCAAAAATCAGTCACTGTGACTGTGATGGTTGCCTTTGGATCGAGATGTCTGTCACATAACGCATAAACATTCACGGAGAGATGTTATTTTATGCTTCTTCTTCAAAAACAGCGAAATAATTTTATGGTGACATTTTTAATTTAATAAATAGAAATTAACTTAGTTTTCACCACTTTTGTATCGAAAAATATCCACATGTTACAGAGCATAATTTTTAATTTATAATTTTTTATATATATTTTGATTGTCTATACTTCGATTTCTGAATTTAATTTTGTTAGTATACATGTACAATTGTATCCTGAGGCCATGGGCTCTGAAACATGTTGTAATTTTTCAATACAAAAGTGGTGAAAACTAAATTTATTTTTATTTATTTTATTATGTTATTTTATGCCTTTGTAAAAATGACACCACTTGGTTATGAATTCCACAATCTAGCGATAAAAGTATGTATACCTAAAGCATGATAATTTATTTGACACATATTGGTTCTGCGTTCATTAAAAAAATATTGGAAACGTTTAATATTATTATGAACAAATGTATCTTCGAATCAATTATAAATTGTGAAAATACTTTTGCCGCTAGATGATGCCGTACATCATTATTCAAATTAAACTGTCAACATAATTTAAAACCGATCTGCGAAAGAATATTTTTAGTCTTTTTTTTTAATAAGAATAGCTCAGTCTTGAATAACAAAATTGATCTTAAAATTGTATTTTGTTAAATGGAAAATTATACAACTGTGTTTATTTTTTTTTACAATAATTCACACATTGAGCATTTAGACGTTATTAAATATTACTTAGAATGAAAAATATAAAAATTAATTAAAAGTTATTTAAATGGTTTTTGCATCTTATATTTTCTTTTTGTTCACTAAATCAACCAAAAAAGTTAATATATTTATTAATATGTTTTAAAAATTCTTTTTACTTCCCGTTTTCAATACAGTTTATGTAAATGCCTAATCCAATAGCTACTGACAGAATGCATAAAGTCAGTAGTCAGTTTAGTTTTTTTTGTATACGTCTGACTCATTGATTTTAAATTATATAATGTGGGTGCCCAAAAGACAGTTTTGTATGATAAACAAAAAAAAAATCAAAAAACATAAACGATTCTTCATGTTAAAATTTCAAATATCTTTAAATGCGCTTATGTCAGAACTTGTTTTTATAACTCAATGCCTTCTGCCAGTACACCCCCGATATATTGTGTAGAACAACACCGAATTTATACATAAAATATTTTGCATTTATCGATTATGAAGAACGTGGAATATTAATTCACCGTTGATTTTGTTGAGATCTGTCCTTTATGTGAGTGGGAAATGGTAGAGTTCTAGGGACCGTACCTTAGAGGAATCCAAATTCACCTATTAGTGGATAACTTGGACATTCATTTGATCTGACTATCTGAGGTATGTTCGGGGAGTGGCTTCTTACCCGTTTGGGGCCGTTTGGTCAGTCCTGTTTTCTTTTGGTTCTGATACGAGTTGTTCGTGGGAGATACTGTCGAGTACTTCCCACGAATCGATGAAGATACCTGTACAATTATCTGATTTGTTCAATTCATTTTGAATGATGGTGAATGTTTTGCGGTTGCGCCCTATGTGCATATTCCCCCAGTGAACCCGAATGGGTTCTCATTTATTATAGAATTGACTTTGTGATTGAGTTTGGTCTTTTTTGATTGCTTATCATATATTATTGTTTACTTGACTGCTTATTCTATATATTGTATTATTAGTTAAGATTTGATATATTATATTTTCTTTTCTTTCTTTCTCATTGTTATATAATTAGATTATAATACATATGATTCCCTCACCACACACAAGAATCATAATTCTTTTTGTTGAGGTATATACACACAAAAAAATATCGATTTGTTAACATTGTCTATATGTATTATTGTTAAAAAATATTATTTTTATATTATTAATTAAATAAATAAAAAATGTTTTGTTAACTAAAATGAACAACTTTTATTTAACATTTCTATACAATTTCCATATTTGTAGTCCATGACTGCAGTCACTGTTGAGCTCCCTTCCCTTGCCATCGCCGCCCGTTGAGGTCCACTCTCTGTAGACTCTCGTCTCGATATAAGTCTTGGAAGTTTCCCTTGATCTTGAATCTTTTTGTATTTTATTCACATGGTATAACAAATTATTTAAACTTTTGGTTTCATCTACATTTTCATTTTTTTACTTTGATGTGGTGTTTGAAGAATTCTTTAAAACTTTACAATTTTCATTTAGAATACTTTGAGTAGGTATGTCCAAATTTTTCAGAACAGAACTGGATTTTTGTCACAGTGACATCATTAATCAATCAATTTAAATCAAAAAATCTAGCTCTGTTCTGAAAAATTTGAACACACTCAAAATATTCTTAATGAAAATACTGATAAAAAGAAGTTAAATAAAAAAATTGAAATAATATTTCTGGCATATCCTAGAATAATGCTAGTAATTTGGATGAATTTCATTCCACATATAAAGTATATTGCTAATAAAAAAACTCCAAAAAATCAATAAAGACATCTCATTAGCGACATTTATGGTCATTTAAGGGGAATGAATAAGCTTTGGTGCCGGCCGCGCTAAAGGATTGTTACAACTCATATGTAAAACGTGGCGTATAATTTAAATATACATAACTTCCAAAAATTAGTAGACATAGTACTCTTCCATGGGTATAAATGGCGAACGTTACATGGTGTAAAGTGTTTACTTAAGTCAGCCATACGATAGATCGTAAGCCCTATGTACACCCAAAAGACTTCTATACCTACGTTCCCATATAAATACAGTCTGTGAGACATCTCTAATTTATATTAAGTATTTTCATTTCTAGCTTAGCTTTGTTGCCTTGGATGTTGTTGCCATCACTGATAGCCGCTTGGGTATCATCAGACAACGACATCACCACATGTAACCCACATGTGGTGATATTGTCTCAATCACAAATCGAAATATTAGTCTACTATATCTATTGAACCGGTGGATTTTGGGAGTATATCGCAGTTAATATAATTACATCAATAAGCTTGCTTCTAATATAATCGGGTCGAGAGAGATCCGAACTATCCATTTATGAAGTATCATCCAATTATAAACTAATCACTGGAGGTTTAGGTTTGATTCTCTGCGGTTTTGTTGACCTAAATAGTTACTTTGTTCGACAATTTTAACGTTTATTTTATATATTTTACATTTCGTCTAATTATATTATACAAAGGAATGCATTACTCGACATGCTAATTTAGTTATAATTTATATTAGAAGTTTAAGGAGAGGGGTTATCTTTGTTTTACATAGCCTTAAAATAACAACGATGAACGCAAAATTGTATCCAGGAAAGAATTCCGGAGAGTGGGGAGAGACTTAATTTTTCTCGGGATCCTAGAGTGTTACTGAATATTATTTAGATGGTGTTTATATAATATATATTTGGAGATTACAATACGTACTCTGTTAACGCTTATATTCGCAGGTTTCTAAATGCAGAATTATATTTAAATCAGTCAAAAAAAATGGGTTGTAAGAACAACAATCAGGCAGGCAATCAATATTATGCATATTTAAAATAACTCTCAATTTCGATGTAATTTTTTTTTGGTCGGGAAAAATAAATAAAATTGTTTAATGAATTAATGAATTTTTAATATTATCTTTGTTCCTTTTACTAAATTAAGGATTGTGAATTTCTTATAAAAATCTGAAAAATAAATATTAATTAAACCAACCACTTCCTTTACGTCTTAACTTCCATTATTTTGTTGGAACTTCTGGGAAAATCCTCTTTCTTGAGTGATTTTTTTCTAGAAATATTCAGGAGAATTCTCAAGATTTCTGAGAAGAAAAAGATTTGATACTGACTTAATGGAAGAATTAGAGAGGCCACTACAAGTGGACGCGAAGGAATTCCGCTCTGTACGGGATGAAGAACGACAAAGGCGGCGGCGGTCTCGGATTTAAAATCACGTATCATCCACTTCGGGCGAATCTGGTGAATAAGTCGCCAAGTATTTTTTGTTTCTATTCTCGGATGACAAAGAAAAATCTCGGTTAAATGATAAAGTGAGAAGTGGTAGAATCGGTCACGATCCCCTGACGTCCCCGTACTCCTTTACACAAGGATGTTTTGAGCGAATCCTGTGTGCGAACTGCACAAATTCGCTCTTTTTTTTATAAATGCTTCTAAAATATTCTAGCGTTTTCCACCCAGTAAAATATTAGCTGTATTTACGTCATTAAATAAAGTATAAAAAAATCCTTTGCTAATTTGATTAATATACCCATTGTTCGTTCCAGCCCCGAGAAAGAGACTGATCAATGTCCACACGACTCTCAAATCTCTTCCCGGATCCCGGCTAGAACCCACCGATAAATCATTGATTCTTTTTTCGTTCGAAATAAGGAATAAAACACGAAATGAAATTATAAGTTAAGCGACCAAAGGGAAAATTCTTTAAAAATAGGGACCAAAAGGAATAAATATTAAAAAAAACGGCACGAAGCTACGTATTACTGATACTGACTAATCAACTGATTCGAAAAATAACTAAAAATCTGCCGCTTTTCTGAATATCTTTCCTTTTCGTTTCTTGATATTTATTTTTGCAAAACAAAAAACAAAATTCAAATTTCATGAGTGTTCCAAAAATTTCTCCATTCAAAATTTTCAATATTTAAACTACAAATTGTCGAGTTCTTACTCGCATAAAATAATAGAAAAAACTCACAATTTTATTCAATAGGTACTTAATATAAGAACAGTTCCAATTTTGAAGAAATTTTCATTATACTGCATTGCCAAATTATTTGTTAGATATTTTGGAGGAAACACCCTTTTTTAATCAAGGTCACGATTTTTCAGAAACATGCCAATATTTCGTTTCACTTTTACCAGTTCATTGTTACAAGTATCACATTATTACATCAGCGTTGGTACGAGGAATCCATCGAATACCAATAGTCTTGCCTCTGCTGAGGTTTTTATTAAAAATAACTGCATTCAGAGCATCATTCACTTTATACCATACAGTCAACTCCCTTTAGCTTTAGTTTCTATGAAACATTTATACTTTTCAAATACGATTTTTTTTACTCCATCACTTCCGACATATTCATCTTAACGTCCTTTGCATAAGTCGTACCTACATCAAATTTTAAACTCCCTAAGTATAAAATTGACTTTATTTTAACAAATGGAGATACCATTGGAGATATTATATTTTTTAAATTTATTTTCATGTTAAGTAGGTATCTACTTCATTATTATTTATTTTACATACATATTTTTTTATATGTTGATTGTCTTTTCTACGATTTTTTAATTTAATCTGTTGGTATACAATTGTATCTTGACGAAGGGGCCATGGGCTCTGAAACATGTTGATATTTTTCAATACAAAAGTGGTGAAAACAAAGTTTATTTTTATTTATTATATTAATAATGTCACCAAGAAGAAGAAGTAGTTTATATTATGTTTTTAATTATTTTATGACTGGTTTTTCAATATTTTTTTTTGCGTTTTTTTGTTTCATAAAACGTTTATTATTTAAAAAGATCGTGGCGGAATGATATTTAAGTAATATGGAACTAGATCCAGTTTAGAAAAATGTTATATTCAAATGACATTCTAGGATGGGTTTTTAATATTTGTTTAATGTAACAGAATACAATTTTGACTACTTTATTCTACATACTTACTTTAAGCAGTCTCCAAAAAGTAAAATAACTATTTTTATCACCGTGGTTCACGAATTTAAAATGTACTGAGTTTTAGATTTCGTGAATCTATCCCTTTCAAAATCATGTTTCCTATAAATTTATAGGCTATGTTCTATATAAAATCTCAAATTCAGTGCATTATAAATGAGTAATCTTCAATTATTGCATTTTAATTTTTTGTGATATTGCTGCTATGCTTTTATACCCCACATATGATTTAATTAAATATTTAAAAAAATAATTTAACAACGCAGGAAATATTTTAATTTGTGAACAGCGCGCTCGTTGGTTTTGTGTATTTCTCTAGTAAGTTACTAGTAAGGGGAATGAAGTTTGTGATGGAAATTGAGTAATGGGTGAGGAGATGGTAATTATAAGAAGTGTATACAGGCAAGCGTATCACATTTCTCTTCGCCTAGTAGTTGAAGTTTACTAATTTCTTTCGCGACACCGGAACTCGCGAGCGATAAGGAACTTTGGGTACGGGATCATTAGAGCCAGCCTCGCGTGCATGTGCGCCGCATACCTCGGCGCTCGGTCCACGTCTGAAGGAACATTGTTAGCATAACTTCGGGGAACTGCAAAGTGTAGCCGCTCGAGATGGCTGCGAGGCAGAATACCTCCCCCGCTGAAATATAGCGTAATGACGACATTTATTCCGCTTTTATGACACCATTTGTAAAGCAAGTTTCATCGGAAAATTTTGCCCGATGCGAAACGAAATGCTCATAAACGGGAAAATTGTTATTAATACGGCCTGTAAGCTCGGCAAGACGTGCTCCCGTGGGCCGGGAGGATTTGAAGCAGAATTTATTTGATTAACATTTTCCCCTAAGGATGTTTGTTTAATGAGATATTTCAGATCTCGTCAGGTGTGTCAGGCGGAGTGGAAGAACCGTAACGGGACATCACCCAGCGGGTCCCGTGACATTGAGCTAATCAACGCTGATGGCTCTCCGATCCAATATGGATTATTCTCTCGGCTTGTTTTCTAATCAGAAAAATACTCGAGTTTATGGGAAAACGCTTTACTCTTGTCGGCACTCTAAAATATTAACAACATACCTACCGTTATTAGAATGTTACCCGTTCACTGTGATAATATTACCTTAAGAAGCGTGAGGCCTTACAAGTCATCCATTCTTGGTTATTTCTAAGCCGGGACAGCTGTTCTTTCTACTCCCCTGCGGTCTTCATTCTTCTCTTCGTCAAGCAACTGAAATAAAATACACGTTTCCCCTCTCATTATGCGACCAAATGTCTTACGGAGATTGATTGTTGTAAACAATACTATTTAGACATCAGACTTAAGTTATCATGTTGGTCCAGAATATCTTTAATTAATTAAGGACAAATCATACAAGTCTCACAGAGACAAAGCAATTTATATACGAAATAAATAGATGGAAGTCTCTTATACGATGGCTCAGGGCTTACAACCTGTATGAGCTGGCTTAAGTGATCACTCTGCAATATATAAAATATATTATAGATGTTTAAAGATAACTATTTGTAAAAACCTTTTAACAAATACTTTTTAAAATAAATTTGTTACTTCCTTTCTTTTAACTCGTAGCGTCTGCTTGCTTGTTTTCTTGACGAAAAAAATTTGGATCAATTTTTAACTCTTTTCCCGTGATCCAATCGAGCTGAAACTTTGCAAGCAGACTCGTGGCGACGATCAAGAAGATCTATAAAATTTTCGTTAAAAAAATTCATAATTATGGATTTTTCAAATTTTTAATGGTTTTTTCATACAACTGAATAAGTTATATGAAAAGACTGGTAGACACGAAACCCGAAAATGAGAAAGGAAGTATTGTAAAAACTTATTTTTTATGGGTTAGATTTTTTCATGTTAAATAGGTATTTCATTATTATTAATTTTCCATATATATATATTTATATTTTGACTGCCTATACTTCGATTTTTGAATTTAATTTGTTTGTATACAATTGTATTCTGACGAAGGGGCCATGGGCTCTGAAACATGTTGATATTTTTTAATGTGGTGAAAACAAAGTTGATTTTTATTTATTATATTAATAATGTTACCACAAAATTATTTTGCTCTTTTTGAAAAACAATATTTTTCATTCGAAATTGAATGAAGAAGACTCCTCCTAAGTCTGCTATAGCTAATATATACGTAGACGAAACACCCGGAATAAGGAAACCCTTACGCATCCTATACATCAAAACAAACTACCCTTGACCACTTTCACGCACATCGATTCAATTGTCATTTATTACATTACCGTCGAGTTTCTCTGTTACATTTCAAGTTTCGCTGGTACACTCAACATCGTAAATAGAAATTGTATTTTTGATAAAAAAACATAAAACAGAATGTTAGTTAACTTAGTAAAAACCACTACCAGATTTACGGTCTACCGGTTTCGAGACGTACCCGTCTCTTGGTCAGGACCAACACAACACCACTCTATTCACAACACTATACACCCCAACCATAGTATTGTTAAACATTTACCAATATTGATAACACGCGTGTTAATCTTATCAGAGACAAGCATGCACTAGCCTAAATAACATTCAGGAAACTAACAAAAGAGAGTGAGAGGGGGCGGGGTCTAAAGTGGGTGTTACAAAATCTTTTGTGAAAGTTAAATTAAAGTAAGATGAAAGTTAAAATTAAATTTGTTTTATTTTTAACTTTAACAAAAGATTTTGTAACACCCACTTTACACCCCGCCCCCTCTTACTCTCTTTCGTTAGATTCCTAAATGTTTTTTAGGCTAATGCACGCTTGTCTCTGAAAAAATTAACGCGCGTGTGATGGATATTGGTGAAAGTTTAACAATACTATGATTGGGTTGTATAGTAGTGCAGTGTTGGTCCTGACGAAGAGACGGGTATGTCTCGAAACCGGTAGACCGTAAATCTGGCAGTGGTTTTTACTAAGTTAACTAACATTCTGTTATAATGTCTAACCACAAAGTAAATTCTTTAAATATTAATAATATTAATAAAAAATATGTATTACCGTTCACTTTCTACACATGTCATCAAAAGTTATACAAAAGATATGAATGAATCCAATTTATCCAGCGCGGGGATGCACAAACGGGGTTATTAGAATTCCTCGGCCGCTGCCTGAAGCCACTTTACCCTGAGGCGAGGGCGCGGAGCCGAGCGGCGGCGGGCGGCACACTGGACTGAGCAAAAACAATAAACAGTACACGGAAGCGTTCGGATGGAAGTTTATTTTATCTACAAAGCTGCGCGGTGATTAAGTTTTTAAATAGAAAATCGTTTAATCCCGGCACTATGCAGCGATCGCTTCTACCACCATTCGCCATTCAATTCGAATCATGACCGCAATTTAATTATTTTAATTTATATTTGATTACTTATCAATTTTTTTAATAGTTTAATTTACGTATTGTCACGTGTCGTGGCTGCGAAAGGAATTAATGAAAATGCCGTGAATATACTATCGATTTATTAATTACTGATTAATTAATTATTTAATGAACAAAGTTATTTAACACTATTGAACGTAACGCTATTCTTTAGATTACACTATTTCGCAATATACCACTCGTGAATATACACTTTATTATCGCTTCAACACCTTATTTAACATTTACTTCGGTTTATTTCGCTACGTATGTAGGAACTTGACTGTGATAAAATTTAAGAAAAAAAGTTATTTATTTAAGAACAAACGATGTGTTAAAAATGACCAATCAAGCATTAAATGTTTCAAGGGATTCAAAATTATTTTACAAAGAGGGTACGAAAGTAGTATTTTTGGAATGTTTAATGTGGTAAAAGGAATGAAATATTATTTCTTTGAATTAATTTTTTGTAACGACATAATGTCGTCACACGTTGCTTTATACAGTATGTCCCGTATCTCGACATCAAGCCGAAATCGGTTGATAGGTCAAGTCATAATAGTTATCAGAAAAATATTTAAAAAAATCTAAGTCATGTGTTTAAAAAATCAAAAATCTACATCCTGTGACGGTCTTTTAACTTCCGTTGCTACAAATCTTTATTTTTCTTCATTTTTTTATTATTATTTAATCCTGAATAATGCTTCTGTAAACTTTTGTCCAAAATTCAAAGTCAACTGCTCCAGCTTGGAAGAAAATGTCACTTTTTGACCAAACCAAATATTCAAAATCAATACTTTGCCCAGTTTTAACAGACTTTTTATTTTATTTTATTCTTTTAAATATTTTTCTGATAACTATTATGACTTGGCCTATCACCTGATTTCTGCTTGACGTTGAGATACGGGACACCCTGTATAATAAAAGATAAGTTTAAATAAATAAAGATAAATAAATATAAAAACCAACGTCGCCTTTTATCAGAATAGCGAGATACACTCATGATACACGAGAGCGAGAGATCATAAATATATGTACGAACGGATATACCAAGAACAGATAGAATGGCGTGGATTCCTTTATACAGCTGTTGAGTTCTATAATGAACTTTCTGGTGACATGAAGAAGATAAAAAATATAGGACTCTCCAAATAAAAACTGAAATGAAGTGTTGGAGAGGGGACAGTCCGTAAATGATTGTTGAAGAATTGGGTATGTTCAACTATAATTTTAAGTTGTCATCAAGTGTTAAATTTCAATTAAAAAAATTCGGCCACAATATCCAAAGAAAAAGTTAAGCGGGTAGTATTGATAAATTGTGGGTGTTGTAAGTTCCTTATAAAATTGCCGTTTTACCTATATACATAGAAAACAAGGGGGTATTCTAGTCTAGAAATTTAAAAAAATCAAAAAAAAATTTTTTGTATATTTCGTAAGTTTAGACATTCAGAATTATGTCCTCAAAAGAATTTTTCAAAATTCCAATTATTTACCGAGATACAGCGATTTCGATGGCGCGGCAAGTAACCGGAACAAATCGAACAATAGAGGGGTCGACGTTGCCGTCTACCTGCGGATGGATTACCTCATAAAACTTGTCTTATATACTATACCTAAATAATGTATATTTAACTGAAGGTCATATTAACGTATTTTTTTTAAATCTTTTCGTTCTACTATATAGCTCAGGTTAGTATCGAGTCGACCTTTAAACATCGTTGACGTGCGTTCTCTGCGAATATTTTGAGTGAATAGTATAGTTTTTGTGTAAAGTGGATAAAAAAGTTCAAAATACATATGGTGCTAAGCGTGCATATAGAAAGACGAAAAGACAATTTAGAGGTATTCAACATACTGTAGAAGAAGAAATAAGTTTCACTAGTGCGCCCGCAGCAAAATTGAAAAGATCGGGTGACGAAGAAGTTATAATAGAAAAAAATTAAGGCTATTGCATTTGAGAATATTTGTCTATTTTAACATCTCTATCATTATTAATTCTGTGTTCTACATGTAAGCAAAATATAACATTTTCGTTATACGTCAAAATATAAAAATCGTTGAATTCTTTAATATGGACTTTTGCTCCGAAACACATAATGCAGGAACGCGGACCATTGAAATTGCTATTTTTCTCGCTGTTAGTATTTTCAATGAATGTTTTATACCCATTCTAAAAATACTGAACGTTATGGGAATCACGATTGGTCCAGAAGCCCATGTGTTCGCTGGGAAACGGGACGAAGTTCAGATCGAACGCTCTGAAATCCGAGCTTCAGATACTTCAAATGCCGCTTGTCTACAAGAAAGAATTTCAGAGAATGAACATTTTGAAGTGGAAAAAGGTCCATTGTATGAAACAGGAATCGCCGATTAAAAATATGCAATTATACTGTACTGAAACATTACTCAAAACTTTAAATGCGTTTTTCTAGAAATTACATTTTTCAAGTTGGCGGACATGATATCTCATGTTCTACTAAACAGATTTATTTAAATTTTTGTATGAAATTTCTCTATACATTATTCTATAGCCCCTACCAGAATAAAGTCGAAATTTTTATTTTTACTATTAAAAAAAATTTTTAATTGTTTAAAAAAACGCGAAAAAATGTGTTTATTTTTTCAAACGGCCGCCATTTTTTTTTTAAATATTTTTTTATTATTTCTCCGAAGAAGGGGCGATTGCGACATTTTTACTCATTAATAATCTTTTAGAATTTTTTGTTTCAGATGACCGCAAGGTTTGGAACCATCCTCTTTTTTTTGGACCCCCCACTATACCAGCCGATAACTTTTTGAATTTTGAATTTTTCATTATTTTTTTATTTTTGATGTATTTTTAAAATATAAATAAACGAATCACAAAAAAAATTATACCAAAGATATTATTTGTTTCTTTTTTACAAAGCTCTAAAAAACGCCCGAAATTCGTGCCTCTAGACTAGAATACCGCCTGAAAACATTTTTTTTTAATGAAAAGTAAACATATATTCAATTAAGCTGGTATTTGCTATTGTTGTTAATGTAATTTTAAGAAGTTCATTGATGCCTTTGCTATAAAAATTCTGGGGATCGGAATCAGAGAGCGCGACGAAAATCAGGCCATCTCACTCTCTCCAGGTAGGTGTTCGAGCGCGCGGTGGACTTACCTGTAGTAAACACGGGTCAACGTTCAAGCTAGATTTTTTTTTCAATATACTTGTACATATAGCAATCGTCAAATAAACCAGTCGAACATAAATTATGCTTCTTCATCAAGAAATCCCAATTCTCACAAATCTGATGCGTGGATATATTACGAATTTGGTTTTAATTAGTTTCAGAATCCTGATGATTTAGAGTACGCGGAGAAAGGTTCTCTGCGTATACCCTTGTGGGAAAACTTGGAAATATATTACATACATGTGAATGTAAACGTATTCCAGAGATACGAGTAGTTTTATTAAAAATAAAATTAAAAGCTCGATGTAAATTTGCAACTTCTCCCCTGAAAGTACAGAGAGTAATAAATTAGACAGATCCACGATTGCAGACGCGGATAACCGATTCGATTCCGAGGTCCCGCGTCCTAGGGGACGCAAAGCTCGTGCATGGCTGAACTGGTAAACGGTGTGTGCCACACACCATCATTTTTTTATATTGATAAATTTTCGTTTCTAATCGAAAACGTGATTTTGTCGTAGCTTACATTAATTTAAGTGCCAGCCAAAATTAAGTAAACTGTACTCATTAAATAAAAATAAATAATTCTGGGAAGACAGAGCAACCGGTCACATTGTTAACCAGATTATCTCCATGGATTCCCAAATTACATTCAAAGGAAGACCAAAAAATTCTTGAGTGGTGCAAAGGGATAGCCAAATGCAGAGGCATAGATTAGGTGACGTTCCCCAGGACAAGAGAACGTATAACCTAAGGAAGAAAAGAACTGACCCCAATAGTTGACGACAACAGTAAGTTGGGATGGAACCAGGGAGAAGAAGAATCCCAAATTTTATAAATTGTACTCATTTGTTAATGTACTCATGAAATAGCATCTTTATGACATGATCATCGTCCATTGTCTATACTACTGCTAGATAAAAGTCTTTTCATTACATCACTCTTATGGGTCCTCTTTGATTGTTTTATTATTAATTTCTACGCTGCGAGCCACGAATCACAATTACTGTATACATATTGCAAATACAGGCAGGCCTGAGAAATTCACATAAATTAATGTGACTTTATCAGGAATTCAACCCGAAACCTCCGGTATGGGAAGCCAATGTCATGTCCACTGGACTATGAGGGCCGCCTTTTTGAACGTCGTCTTTCTTTGATCGTCCTTTATGATACTAATTCATATCCACTTTTGAATGAAATATACTCGTTTATATTTATTTTTTCAATTACCACTCCGCTTTTTGATTGTTTGACTCAAAATAGAATTTCAGTACCAAATTCAGAAATTTATGTATCACAAATTATATAAATCACTTAGAATTATATACAAAAAATCCATTTATCGAAATAAAATTTACACCAACACGATTCAAAACTCTACTCTGAACAATTTATTGCTGGTAGACAGCCGTTTGGTGGTGATTACATTTGAGAACTAATTGAATAGTCTTGTAGGGTACCGTGTCTAGGATCCCACTTTTGTACAATGTATTACAGGATGAAAAACAGCTGATATCAACAGAAAACCGCGGTCAGTTTTTTGATTTTTTATTTATTTTCGATTTACGAGTGTGCTTTGTTATTCGACCTTGGTAGCCAGTGCGTTCATGAGCTGTGCAGTTGCAGGTCGATGCACCGGGATCCATGTGGCATTGACGACGAGTGATCTGCGAGCGTGGTTGTAGAACGAATCGAAGTGCTGTCGTCGACGTGGAGAGGTCGGTTTCGTGAAATTGGAGATGGTGCTGATGTAAGATAATGGTAGTACCGTCGAAAGCAGATGGTGTTCGCTGCTGGAGGTAGCGAAGACAGTGGAGTTATGTGGCTGACAATGATCGATGGATTGGATACTGGAGGCGTAGCGAGGAATAAGATGAGCAGCGAAACGATTGTGGTTTGATGTCGTAGCTACTGCAGGTAGCGAGGTAATGCTACGAGTAGCGATCGTCGTACAGTGTCTCAACCGCAGACCTTGCGGTTGAGGTGAGGGAGACTAACTGAATTGGGACTTCGCCAATACGTCCTTTATATCCCGATTTTGATGTCGAGACGTACACAAAAGAACTTGTGTAAGAAGGGGCTGTAAGCATATTTACAATCCTTTATCTTCGTGAAATCTGTGGTATCAGCAGAATTGCGTTTGAATTTTTCATTTTTGTTCTCCTATATGCAGCGTGGGACGCGCCAGGTCAGTAGTTTCTAATTTCCCATATCGATCTTATGTGTATGTAAACATAATATATATTGTTATTTTCTTTGAATAAATTGTTTGTCCTAATACACCCCAGAGACAGTGAAATGGTTAGTGCAGTTTCCTTGCCGCGTCGTACGTGTGCTTTGCATCGTCTTCGGCGTAGCGTGAAAGCTGCTTCAGCATTAATGCAATGCAATGCTGAACTGTATGGCGAAAGTATAGGGCCGAAACGGGAGTTTTTGCTCGTAGAACGGCCTTGGTTTATGGTGGATCCCACTTCACTGTACAGGTAAACACAGATTTCCGCGCTTTTGAGTGCGCGTATTTTTTCTTGCCCAATTGATTTTCCGTGGAAATTTTGGCGCTGATCAAAACACGTGGGAAAGCGGATCGTTGACCCCACAGTTTTTATTTTAAATAAATGCTCAGTATATTAAATGAATAGTCAGTATTTTGAATAAATGGTCAATATATTCTTATAAATACTCATTTGGTCAGTTTTATATTTAAAAGGTCAGTATAATAAATGAATGATCAGAATATAATGATCAACAATTTGATATACTGATCTTTTAATTAAAATATTACCATTTATAAGTAACATAAAATATTATATTTTATCTATCTAAGTGATATCTGATGTTTGAAACCGGTTAAAACGGAAAAAAAAAAAAACTCATAAACAACATCAAATTCTTAGAAATTTCTCCACTGCTCAGCATCTTCCCCTTAAAGATCACACAAATAAATTACCTCCACTCCTCCGCGACCCGTTACTCTACACGAATATTTTCATAATTTCTGTATTTAGGTTAGTTATAAATTACACATGATGATGAGACGGACTGCTCCTCTCGAAACTAGAGTCATGTTAAATTAACTCAATGTGTGCATAACAAAGTTTAATTAATTTAAGACAAATTTATTGACTAAAAGTGTTATTTCTCAATGTATGCATAACAAAGTTTAATTAATTTAAGACAAATTTATTGACTAAAAGTGTTGATTCTTGTACAATTGTAGGTCTTGTAAACGAAACAAAACTTTTTTTTAAATTTCGTTCCCAACCGAGTCTCTTTAAATAAAAATGTCATTTCGTAACGAAGCACAATTTGTTTGCTAAGAATTTTTAAGAGTACCTATTTAGTATGACCTTCTCACATTTTTTTCAAAAACTACAAGCTCATGGTAATTATTTTCATACAAGTTCAATGCAGAATTTATTTAAACTCCAAATTAATTTTAACTGTATCCGAAAATATAAAATAAAATATTGTTTGTTTGTTTTTATAGAATGTAAAGTAATGTTTTTAAAGAAATTTGATAAATATCCAAAATTTTATATAACCTCAATATTAATGAGCTATTTCAGTACTTGACGAAGCGATACATTATAACGAAGCAAATTACACAAGTAGAAATAATGATCATAGCTCAACCCACCCTGTCAAGATAGATGATGACCATTAACTAAGACATTAAATAAGTTAAAATTGATAAATACCTTATTTATAGCAAATACGTACATGTTAATATTCTTAAAAGCGTTTGCAATCCCAGAGATAAAATCCAGGGATTTCACATTCACGTCTCTAATACTGATATTTTAATTTACGAATGTCTGCGAATAGAAAGAGAGGGGTGAGATGAAGGAAATAGAGCTCAAAATGGTTCGTTCCGCCACGGCAGACAAACAATCAAGCGGAAGAAGTTTCCAGGAACGACGATAATAATTACTCCAATTTATTGGATGCTGAGATAAAATCCGCAATTTCCATTGGGTGAGCTCCATTCCATGCTGGGATCTTTCAGTATTGGATTTCAATGTCAACTTAAATGCTGATTGCAGATCAATATGCGAAGATCGGTGTCGGAGCCCAGAATCTGAAGAAATTAATTCTTGAACATGGCTACAAAAACGATGTGTTTATATAAATGTATCATTTTTTTTAAATAATGCAGCGTGATGTTATATCAATAAATACACACAAGATGAGTTGTGTGTATTTATTGACTACTATTGACACTACTTTAGTTTACAGAAGAGCCGTTCCTTTTATCAAAACAACACAAATTGTTATATTTAAAGTTTAAACTATCGATAAGCGTGCATGAGAAAATTTTATTTTTTATTTTTTTATTAATTAACGCCCTAGGGCTTTTACAACAGATAAGTAAGTGTACATTAACAGAATATATAGTTTATAGAGAAAAAAACAATAACATGTAAACATAATAATGGCATAAAGAGAAAAGAACATACTTAAAATACAGATACAAATATATAAAGATAAATATAATATAAAGTAAAAAGCAAATATAAAAAAGCAGAAGCATAAGAAAAACATAATGTAATAGAAATTTTAAAACAAAAAAAGGCTAATGTAGAATGAAATGGTATAACACAAGCTTTGAAAGTCATATTATAAAAAAATATATATATACAAATACAAATCAATTTCAATTCGACAAACACTAGTTATCTCTCAATACACCTTTTAATATATGTTTGAATAATATACAGTTATTGGCAAAGCCGTCCAGTTTCTCGTATCTGTTTGCTAGTCTAGGAAGCCTTTGCAGTGGAGAATTAAAGATATTGTTGTAGTTGCAGTTTCCACGGCAAAACCTGCATGTCTAATTATGCGAGACGGAACACACAAACAGATACGTTCTGGTAGTTAAGGACAGTCGATAATACCATTTATTAGTTTGTGTAAAAAGAGAGTCTGTCACTATTTTTCTAGTCTCTTATTTGTCAAGACTGCTAAAAGATCTAAGAATATTGTAATCGATATTACTTGAAGGTTTGTTAAGTTTATAATTGATAAATCTGAGAAACTTATTTTGGACTTTCTCTACATTACTCATGAAAGTGAACTGTATAATGAGGACTCCATACAACTGTATTAAATTCTAGTATTGGTCGGATCAGGGTCTTAAATAATAAAATGAAAGTTTCAATTTTTTTTAAATCTTTACTTAACCTAAGTAAGAAACCTAAAGTTCTTAATCCTCTATCAACTGTTGAGTTGATATGGGGGACTAAAGAAAACTTTTTGTCAACAATTACGCCGAGATCTCTTATTTCATCAAAACTTTTCCATCAATTTTGTAATCATAGTGTACTACTGTTAGGGTGCGGAAAAATCTCATCACTTGACATTTGGGGACAGGGAAGATGTATAAATGTAGTTGAAGCAAAAGTGGTGTGCCAAGATAGAAGAATATGGCGTACTCTATGCTTTGCCTACCTCTGCGGGGTAACCGCTTGGTGACAAGTTAGTCAAATAATTGAACATAAAAATGCACTAGACTTATTATGAGTTCATATAGGTTCACAAAAACATTAGTTTTTTCATCATATTTAGATTACACAACATGGATATGAGAACTAGTGATCAAATTGCACACTGCAAATTTTGTACTTCAAAGTACACACTTCAAATTATGTTATACTTTAAACTCGCTAACTTCAATTTTTTAATTTTTGTCCGATTTTTATGCAGCTAAAATGTATTTTTGAAATCTCACCCCCCCCCCCCCCCCCGGCAGATTTTATTTTTTGGAAAGATGATGTAGCTAAATGAGGAAATGTTTGGAAACTGAAACAACTCCTCCATATGGTTTGATAATTTTTTAGACCGAATGACGAAATCTTCGGAAACTCAAACAATTTTGTAGTAGTTCACTTTTCAAAAAGAACTTTTTGTAGGTCATTGTAGCAGATAGAATTTTGATGTACTACAATTACTTCACTTCATGTAGTTTATTGTGAAGTAGATGAAGTGTGTAATGTTTCGGTACCTACAAATGTAGCACACATTTTGTAGTCTTCAAAGTAGTGAACATGTGCCTGTTGTAGTCTTCATTTTGAAATGTGGTTTTTCCCTTTGGTAATGAGAACCATCGCACAGCAAAAAACAGGAATTGATTGTATTACTCTATTTATATTTCTTGATAGGAGAAACATATAAACAATCTTTATTTTAGCGTGCTCGATGGCCTCGTGGTTGAGGCACTCGCCTAGTGATGCAACTGTTGGAGGCTCGGACCTTGTTTCAGGAAACAAGTATCAATTGCGTTTAGATATAGATACTAAATATGCGAAAGGTATGGTTAAAAAAATTAAATATAGTAGGTACCAACAACAGAATTTATGTTACGAGGCAATTTAAAATAATTATATTTACTTACCTACCAATTTCGTAATCAACTTTATCCTATTTCCACGAACATTTGAATTTCGAAACATACTCTATTATAAAACATCTGTTGGCATAATAAATTGTAAAAAATATACAATTTCAAAAAAGAAAATTAATTTTTGATCCATGCAGAGTGAGATAAATAAATATACTATATTTTCTTGCATTTGCACTCTAAAGATATTGAATTTTAAAATGATGTAAAACATCTTTCGAGAAAGACTTTTCACGTGAAATTATCTTCCGTCCTCGCACCCTAAGCCCGTCACGTTCCAACCCCCTCCCAAATCCTTCACAATATCGTCTCCAGATCATTTTCCAAAGGTTTACAGAGATGTCAGAAAAACACAAGACAATTTTCTCTGCGTAAATCTGTTACAGACACTGTCTAGATTCAAAGTGTATCAAATTCACAAAACAATTTGGGGGTTGTTTCTCATATTTTTTGGTACCTTATTTGGATAAAAGCTTAATTTTATGGCATTATGGAAGCCATGTAAATTGGTTCAAGGTGTGTATTGTAATGTACAAGAACATTAAGATTATTCTCTGCGTAAAGTCCTTGACTAAGGATGTTCTACTTATTTTTCTTTAAGTAGATCTTTCGATCTGTGGTACAGTTAACTACGTCTCCTGGGATGACGGGGTCCAGCTATCTCACTAGCTACTACGAATGTTAAAAATATTATTTTTTAATCAAGCATCAGTAGAGCATTAAAAGGAGACAAGGTTAACTTTTTAAATTATTTTATGCCTTAATAAATCGTTTATCAAGGACGGTTAAACCAGTGTACTCCCGACTACAAAAAAGGGTGGAAGAAAATTAAGATGTTTCCGTAGGGATTTCACGTTTTTTGGTCAATCAACGATAAACCTTCTCCGAAGTTGTGCCTAAAAGATAAAAAAAAAGTAATTGGATTATTCGCTCTAAAACGATTAAATTAACGGGGAATAAAGAACGAAATATCAAAAAATATTTTTTTGTGCCAAAGTGCCCTTAATGTGTTCCGAATCTGTAATTAAAATTCTAAGTTAATCGCAGTTTGATAATGCAGAAGATTTTGAGCGGTAGAGAGCAAAGTAATTATAATATTTAAAACCATTGATATTTTTTATATTTATATTACTATACCAAGATAATATAATACTCATATTCATTTCAAATAAACAACACACAATAAGCACTATTTAAAAAAAAAACATAGACTTAGCATTTTATATACTTTACAACACAAATACCTTTACACAAAAATAAATAAATAAAATAAGAATATTTTCATCACGCTTATTTTGCATTGAGTTTTTATCGAGCTAAATTTGCGGTATTTCGAGTTCTAAGAATACGCAAAGAAACTGTCAGAAAAGATTTTCACGCACTTGATTTTTTTATATTATGTTTAAAAATATAGAAATAATGTTCACCATTATTTTTCCGCAACATTTATGACGTAATTATCAAAAACATTCGTTGAATTTAATCATGTTACGTCTCAAGAGCACTCTATTATTATTCCTCGTGGAAAAGACTATTCATATGAACCCTTTGAATTTCGCACTCTGTCTACTCAACAGACAAATATAAAAAATCTAGTTCTATTTAATCTATTATTCTATTTATAGTATGGAACATTTCACAAATATATTGGATGTTAATTAGCGATTTATTAATTAATTATTTAATGTACCAAAGTCAATTATAGAATTAAACTTAAAACTATAACCTAAATAACACTATATCGCAATATATCACTCGGAAGTGAACACTGATTTATTTTGCAAATAGCAAATAGTACCTCGCTCGATTATTTTGCTTAATTTATCGCTTCGATTATCTCAAGACTGGCCGCACTGGGCGTTGCTCGGGGCTGGCGGCCGACGTCACACTGAACTAACACTCAAACACGACAATTCAACTCGCACCGCGGCGTGGCTCCGTATTTTATACCCAAAATGCTGTTTTTTTTGTACTTTCTTGATTATTCTAGATAGTGCTTAGGAGAAGGTCCTCGTCGCTTCTTGGTTGTTCCATGTCTTTCTAGATATAAAGAGACGTTTCCCGAAAGTCGCAGATATTTTAGACCGTTCTAGATTCTACTATACGTGTTTTTCCAAGTGACATATTACCAGGGGTTTGGACAGCGTATGAATTATTTTTAGCATCTCGTTACAGTATTAGAATGTTATCAATTTAAGAAGATGCAAGAAAACAGAGCACTTATGAAGCCATCGCTTTTAATTGTGGATTCACGGCTCCAATAAATTGAAAGAGCAATAAATGATCTTACTTAAATTTACGAACACTAGGGAATTATCTTAAAATAACCTATAATAATAATGAAATAACCCAATCTGTTCTCTCTCAGGACCAACTGACCCGAGACAATTTACTCGTTAGTAGGTGAATGTACGGCTCTAACTTTTTGAGGTCAAGCTTTGATAATGGCACGCGTTACTATGTCAAAACGTCGGCCTAGTTTCTCTCAGGTAAA
Source organism: Agrypnia vestita (assembly GCA_016648135.1). Classification (NCBI taxonomy): domain Eukaryota; kingdom Metazoa; phylum Arthropoda; class Insecta; order Trichoptera; family Phryganeidae; genus Agrypnia; species Agrypnia vestita. The sequence continues at coordinate 48,237 of JADDOH010005580.1, forward strand.
GCATTCACAAACGCGATTCAACCCCAAAGACACACGAGTTCCATAACATATAAACATTATACATAACAAAAAATATGTAGAAATAGTCACGTAAACATGTGGGCCATTTGACGCGATCTCCCGTGGATACTTTTATTTTATTTTATTTTATTTATTTATTTATTGAAATTAACATAGTCCAATAAAATATAATACGATTAAATAACATGAACAACATAATATATATTAGAATAAAAGTTATAGCAATTTAAAACAAAAGCAAGGACAAATGAAAAGTACTAACAAGTTGAAGACACCATCTAGATTAATCTAATCAGAGATTATTTGAATCTGGACAGACTTACACCGAAGAAGTCCAGATCCTGTCACGAGTTTATAAAATGACATAACCATAATTATGTCATCTTATAAACTCGAATTCATAATTAGTTCTATGCCTTAGCCATAAGGAACAACAGTTCATTATTTCTGAGTCTACGGGAAGGGATATTGAATTATATTTGGCCCAGTAATGAAGGCACATCAATGTGGCCGTTTAATATTTTGAATATGGTGACTAAGTATTTTCTCTACGTTTTTGGAGGTTATAAATTTTTAACATTGACAGTATACAATAGTGACGTACAGTGTTTGGCATGCAGGTGTAGGGTGTAAGGTAAAGGGGTAGTTTTTGACATGGCACAAATGTTTACTTGATGCGAGCTGGGTAAAGGAGAATGCAAATCCCCTAGGGTGGACTACCCAAGAATATTATTCAAAAAAAGTTTCGTTGAACGTATATATTTAACTTCTTCAAGTTTATTTTATTTAAGTTTATATTATATTATAAACTTCAAATAGAGCAGATTGAAAAAAATTCTATTAGAAATTGTGATCTAACACACGACATTAAAATTTATTCAATTGGTATTTTATCTCGTCTCAATTGCTTTTGAGAATTCCGACTCCAAAAACTCGTTTTCATCTTTTCCTGCATTGTGCGGATAACACTGTGAAGAATCAATATGAAAGAGGACCTCTGGAATATCCAGCGAGAAGGAGATATCTTCTTCCACTGATACATTTTAGTGTTACACATAAGAATTAGTGGTGAACTTGTCCAGAATTTTTAGTCACAAGCTCTTACATTCACAAACTGAAGAACTTAGGCCTCCATACTTATTGCGCATTAGTTAGCTTATAGCTCATTTTAATGAAATAAAATATTTATTTTTATTTTTTTGTATTTCAAAACTCATACATTGATTTTTTACGCGCGCACTGTCGATAATTGCAAAATATTTAGAAAATTGATACGAATTTCATTAGTTTCATGTATTTATTTAATTAATTATTTATTAAGTACCTATGTGCTAAAATTTTCAGGAACAATGAAATTAAGACGAATGATGCAAGTCAATTTTTAAGTGAATATTACACAAATGCGTGCACGACAATGGTATTTTAAAAAAATATATCAAAATCTCTTCTCACCTTTGTCACCAAGAATTACAATTGTCAATATCAATTGCATCCACGTCCCAGCAAGAGCTACTAGAACACAGTGCATCTTCCTCATTCCTGTAGCTCGTACCAATTACGGATTACGCTCCGCCATAGTTATAATGTGCCGAGTCTACAATGACTTGTTCACCGACATCGACATCTATCATGTGTCTCTATACCACCTAAGATCACAAGAGAACATAATTCTGCAACGCAACATTGAATTAATACTTGATTAATAACTGAATATTGATTCATTACTGCAAAGCAACTATAAATAAAGTTAGGTAATACGTATGCTTTAATATTGTTACTTACTTTTTTATGTTCTACTCACTACTGTTACAATTGATGTATTTTATTTTATCATGCTTATATTATAATTATGAACTACTTCAAAATTATTTCTATGTGAGGTATGTTTGGGTATAAGTTAATATGATTGATATGACGCGAATCAATACGATGTGATTCCGCGCAACGCTAAACGTCCTTTCTTTTTTTTTCTATTTATTTTCTTTACATTTTATAATATTTAGTCCCACAAAACGATTAAAAAGACGTTTGTGTAGGTTCATTTTTACAATTGTAAGTTACACTAATACAAAATATTATTCACTTTATAAATTTTATAAGAGATAAAAAACGAAAACAATTAAGTACAAAAAACAACATAAAAGAAATTTTCAGTACAAAGTTAAAAATTTTAAGCAAATTAAGAAAAAAGCAATAAATAAAGAAAATAGCAAATTAAAAATCCTCGTCTGTCAAATTAAAATGCGTTATCAAGGAAGGGAGCGGGAAATTTAAAACACCATCACAAATCATTTAAATATTTACACAATTTATTTAATTAAAAATACACAATTCATACTTAATGCTTACCAACTAGGAAAATTATCACTAACTTAGAACATACCCTAGTCTAAACGCAAGCAGTCCGAATTTACATCAGTTTATCGTGTCTTTATCACACTTCACAACGAAAAACCATTGTTCACAAAGACACGTATCGCCGTCGCTATCGGGGGGCCGCGCGTGGCGAGTCGCTCGCGCGACGGGTCGCGACCAAGCGCGGAGGGGCCTTCCAAGCCGCTCGCTCGTCCGGTCGCGGGATCTGCGTCATCGGGAGGGTCTGGCCTCCTTCTGGAGCTCCTCGTGGAGAACCGGTCACCGCCGAGGCGCGGGACCATCGTCGTCGCTGCGTCTTCCTCTCTGCCGGTGGCGTCACGACAGACGCGGTAAAAAAATATTGGCCACCCAAGCAGGTGGCGTTCTCCGAGGGCGAATCTCTCGCCCTCGGGGAAGGATTGACACACATTCGCCAGGAGATCGGGACGGACAGCCCCGGGCGCGGCTTGCACTCGCTGTATATTCTCCCTGCACTCGCTGTATATTCTCCCTCACTCCCCTGCTCACGCTAGACCGGATACGTCCGCAACTTTGGCGCGGAAATATATTCGGCGCGTAAATAATTATACCACCGTGGATAATGTCCGATCTTACTTACTGCTTGCGTTATTATATCTAATACTAGTTACAAGATAATATTTACACTATAACAAAATCTTATTCTACAATGACAATATAAATATTATAAATTCTATGCCCTACGATGTAATTATCAAATAAGGCGAAACAAGGAATGCAGCGCGTAGCCACATCTGTTCTCGCCGGTTTAAAAAAAAGGTCGCACCCATGTGTGCCCTCGAGAACTTGCGAACGAATATATTTCGAGAAAATACGCGATTTCGGACCGTCACAAATAACCGCGGTTATATCATGTTCACTACTATCGATTTAAACTCTCATATATTTATTTATAGCTGCAACCGATTTTTTTTTATGTATTAATATTTCCAAATAAATAAATAAATATCATCAAGGTTCTGATTGAAGAGCAGATATAATTTATTGAAGTTAACGTAATTTTTTCCATTTATTACCTTACTAATGCTAATGTGATGTATGTTATAAGTATTGGTAGATGAATGTTGGTCCCATTAAAAATACCGATAAGCATTTACGGGGTTAAAATCAGAAGGCAAAGCTTAGTATCGGTCGGTAGCGGATCGGTAAGGAGGCTTGAGGAAATATAGCGTAATAGGGATTTAACCAAAACCACGCAAGTGCGACTTATAAACCGCTGGCCTCCGTTTCTGGTCTCCTACATGATAACCAGATAATATTGAAATTAATTTATTTGTGAAAATTCTGATAAAACAACAATAATTTACTCAATCACGTTCGGCCGCATCACTCAAAATAGAGTCAATAAAGCGGCGAAATAAAGAAAAACGTACTTGGGTCGATCCTAGATACGATGAAGATGGCAAACAACAGTATATTTTCTCCAGCTACAAGTCAAATACAAATTATACAATCAAATACCACTGGAAATAATTTATTCAAATCTGCTGTATGACATGACCAAGTTTAATAAGCATAGAGGCATTGTTACGATAAATATCTTAGATTGTATTCCGGTTGTTGACAGGTGCTTAGATTACCGTGAAGCCTGGAGCTGGCAGAAGAGGAACGAAAGTAGACTGAATGCAGTGGAGATGAGATCGCTTAGGCGTATGTGTGGTAAATCCATTTACGATAGAGTAGAAAATTAAGATATTAGAAATTAATGTTAAGCTGATCTTAACATAATAAATATAATTAAAAAGGGATCGCTCAGATAGTTTGGGCATGTTGAGCGAATAAATGAGGAAAGAATAGTAAGAAAAATATATAATGCATGTGTTGATGGCGTCAGAAAGAAAGGGCGACTGCGGAAGACGTGGCATGAGCAGATTAACCAGATACTGGAAGACGGTCCCGTCAGAAGCCTCAACAACCGGCGAGATTACATGCGAAGATGTATGAATGTGGAAGAGGCGAGAGTTGTATGTCAGGACAGAAAGTATGGTGCTCTCTCCCCTCTGCCTACACCCACGGAAACGACGTAATAGTAGGTAAGTAAGTAAGTCGCATTTTAACGATTCTTTGAGTCATTTATATGTAAAACTCTAAAGTAGAAAGGTTGGTGACATTTGTACTCCTGCTTCTTGTTGAAAGCCGAATTGACTTTTATTAATTAAGTTTAACTAATTTGTAAAACTTGTTATTTGGTTTTTCACATTTTTAACAACATGTTTGTTATGTTAGATGTTAGAGTTTTTTATGTTAGGTTATGTTAGACTATCGAGACGGGATGGTAATTATTAACATCTTCAAGATCCCAGGGGATCCCATTCCAATATACATGACAGGTCTTGTAATAGTATTTGTTTGCTTATTTTTAGAAAAAGATCTCTCGGATGCTCATATTTATTATATGAGCAATTGGGTAGTTTAAGGGAGCTCGTTTTTATAGTAATTTGGTTTGTTATTGTCATTGTAACCTGGGGAAAATCCTGCTTTTAAGTGCATTATTTTTTTCTTCTGCATTAGTAACTTGTTATTTACTAAGAGATTTTGATCATTGATTGGAAGAGAATAATTATTTTTGGAAATTTTATTCCAACAGAGGTAAAACATGTTTTTGGTATTTTTATCCATATTTCATGATCAATTTTTACCATATATTTAAATCATTTCATTTAACATATAAAACACAAATAATATATTGACTACAAAATACCAAAATTGCCACGAAACACAATATTGTTGTCTTCAGTAAAATTGAGTATACTCATATAATATATCTAAAGCATACACCGTATATGAATGAGTAACGGATTTAAATAGTATGTGTAATAATAAAGTAATTAAGAATTGTTTACTCACATTTACAAATAACTATCAATATAAAGTTTGTCTAATGTAGACTTTTTCGTAAATGAAACCTTAATTATAATTTTTAAAATAAAAAAGAATATTAAACAAATTTTTGAAGAACGTTAAACATATTTTAATAAAAGAATGAAATAATCAATAAAACTTAGGTATTCGTGAAATAAAAAAGGTTAATAAACATAACATGCTTTTTTAGTTCTTACAAGTATTTATAACCACCTACACTATACTATTTAAAAGAATATTACAAATATTTCCATACGGATAGCAATAAGTGTAGATGTGCATTAGATAGTAGGTACCTACCTGGTGGAGGGAAATTATTTTTTTTTGTCACAAAGGTATGCTTATTGTAATAATTAGTATCATTAACTAACAAGTTAACACATTTACAACAAGATCCTTTTGCATTTGAATAAGTGAGAAATATATTTTGAAACAGGAAGCAGAATCATAAAAAAGCGATTGTATTGATAATTTGTGTTTGTTCGAGAATATTAAAAGTGCTTGCATGTTTTACTGCTTTTAAAAATTGCACCTGCTCAGAGATGGCGTTGGACAATTATACCACTAGGATTCCTAGAACACAGAAACAAATCCAGCATCTGGTACAGACTCCGATCTTTTATGTTGCAAGTTACACACTATAAGAATTGTGTATAACTTATTTTTGTAAATAAATTTGTAGGGATGATAAATTGTCACCTCGATATTTATTTGATTTTGTGAATTTTACGCCGACCTGATTATACTAACACTGATGAACAATAGTCATTGCTATCACTTGCCACCATCTTTTCGTCATCATTAATCTCCAAAGTTTGATACCAAGCATCTCATCTGTCTGACTCTCGGTCATATAATAAAGGTAATAGGTATTGTGTGTTTGAATTTTTGAAACATTTGAAACTCTACTGATTGTTAAATATATTTAAATTTTAATTTGCTCATCGTTCCGTAAATTTCCACTTCCAGTCTACGAAATATGAAAATACTGATTTGCCTTTATAAATAGAATATATAATATTCTGTTTTGGGTATGAAGGTCACATAACTATTTTACATTTTTAATCTAAGTTATTTCTTTGTGTTATCAAAATAAAAATCTTGTCGTCCATGTAATACATTTAATATTTTAATTGGTCAATTTTTTTTTAATATAGTACACACTGTTTTTGTTGTATTACACTTCAAATATTATTAATCACAAATAACTATGGACATAAGTATGCACCCCACTTAGAAAAGAAATAATTTATTCGTGTTTTAATTGGGGGGCATTGTGAAGTGCGACTACCTTGTACTATTATATGTACTGTTATTTGCGGATGACTTAAAGCTTTTCTTAAAGGTATCAACTTTGGACGATTTTCGTCTTCTCCAAGCAGATATATCAAATATATGTGAATGGGGAAGACGAAATAAACTTTTGTTTAATGTTTCCAAGTGTTCGGTTACATCCTTCACTAGGGCCCAAAAAACTCTATTTTTTCGCTACAAAATGAACGATCAAAATCTGACAAGAACATCAAATGTTAAAGATCTAGGTGTTAGATTTGTAAGCAACCTAACATTTCACGATCACATAGAGACGATCAGTGGTAATGCTTTGAGAATGTTAGGATTTGTTCTGCGTACTGCCAGGGTTTTCGAGAATACCCGCGTACTCAGAACTCTTTACAACTCCTTGGTGCGGAGTAGACTCGAGAGTGGCTCGATGATCTGGGGGCCACATGAGGGCAAGTACTCTCTTATGGTGGAGAAAGTCCAAAAGAAGTTTCTGAGATATCTCTACATGAGAGAGTACGGGCATTATCCTTGGCTTTACCCAACCGAGTTTCTCCAGGGTATGCTTGGCTACAATAGTTTAGAGACTAGAAGGAATGTGTATTTGATTACACATTTTTATCGATTGTTGCGCGGTATGATCGATAATCCTGAAATTATGCAGAGCATTGGTTTGTATGTTCCTGATAATTACACTAGACATCGTCGGCATAGATTGTTTCACATTCCAATATACAGGACCAACCTGCCGATGGTTATGCCTGTTGGAAGAGCCACAGCTATGCTGAACAAAATTGCTTTGGGTATTGATATATTCCATGTGTCTGAGGGGGTTTTCCGAAGCGGGATTCTCCTACACCTTTGACCAGATTTTATGTTATTTTTAATTTATTAAATATTTTCATTTTTGATATATACTTCCTAATATGTATGCCTTAAACATTTTGTTTGTCATGTACATATTATCGTGAAATAAATTGAATTGAATTGAATTGAATTGAATATAATTATTCACCAAAACCTTTTCACAAAGATTTCATCTCTTCCAAGCTCCAAAAATATACAACATTCTAAACATAAAACCAAAAACTTGTAGCCACAGTCTAACACATTTTTCTTCAAAAGTGAAATTCTGACTCCATGAAAAGGGAACAAATTAAGCACAAAACCTGTTGAAAGTCAAGATATAACCAACATTTTAAAAATAAGTACCTATATGACCTTTACATTCTTTAATCTTACTTTTAATCTAATTATTTCTTTTCTTTTATTCACTATCCGATTCACACAATTTTTCTTTTCATCTGTAATATAGAATTAACACCATTATTAAATTTGTTAACAATTCATAATTATTATTATTACTTATTTTTTTGTGGCATTACGATTTATTTATATAATAACTACTTTATATAAATAATAAATATTCTTGCATATATAATGTACCAACTGGAAGAGCGCTGTCTGCTACTCGAATAATACAGTAAATTACTAGTGTAGCAGGCAGGGTGTCAAATTAATATAGTGTTTACTTTGCTGCCAAGACCCTCAGCAACAATGAAACATGCTTATATAATTTTGTAAATATTATAAAAAGTTGTCACCTATGAATGTGAAATAAATCTATCTATCTATTTATCTATCTATCTATCTTTATGATAGTGCATTAAAGACATATTGCAGAACAGTATCACATACAAAAATAACAGTCAATTTCGAATAGGTTTGGCAACCTTCTACAGAATTACTAATATTGCACACACACAATTACCTACTCATATGGTATGTTATTGTCTTACTGTTACTATTATTCTCAAGCGGGTTCTTAATTAAGCTTCGAAACTTGAGAAATTCACTTCCACTTTTAATTCATCTGGAAATAAAATAAAACCTTCAGCCCCTCGATATGCGAAGTGGTGCTGGACTGTACAAGACCTGAACTTGAGCATTGAAATGTTCCAAGTAGACCTTAGTCTGTCACTAAAACAGATTCTTGGCGATGCGTTTTCTGAACTTTTTTTTGTGTTTGGAGAAGGGCACATTTTTGATTTGATTGAAAATTTAAAATTGTCCAGAAAATCACCAATCTGAAGTGGGATGTGGTGAGCGTTATAGACGAGTTTTAAACCTGGAGGATTGTGCAGTTGCGATTTTCTGAAACCTAATTTTATTTTCCTTATAACTTATATTTATTTATGTACGAGCATGAATATGGTAAAGGGATCTATTGCGTTGGAGGGGGATGTTCTCGAACTCTAGCGAAACTCCAGTGGAAGGTATTTTGATGTGTTGGCAAATATTGCCAACGTTGGGGGTAAACTACTTCAGCACACATTCTGAGGTTAACAGGGAACTAATGTATTTTATACTGAAATGAAAGTCAATATATCTTCGTTTTCAAATAAATAACCATAAAATTGGTATGTAGGTACCAAACGTCGTTGTCAAATTTATTTAAAAGTATGTAGCGATCAAAAATGCACATCATTTTAAGGTTTATTTGTAACACATTGATGCATTCCATAACCTTACTTATACATTATATTATATCAAAGATGATGATAAGAAAAAGCGTATGTATTGAAAATTGATAGTTTTTTTAAATTAATTAATTAAAGTATCTACCAACAATGGGATTTGTGAATTGGATGAACAAATTAAAAGAAAACAGAACTAAACGAAACGGGTCTAAAGAGGTTATTCGCTTTAAATGTAATAGTGATCAAAGTAAAGTTTTCAATGTATGTATAACAAAATAATATGTTTGAAGAAGAAATTAAATATACGGTAGGTAATAAGTAATATATGAAATAATATTGGCAGTTCTTTTTATACATCTTTTAATTTACTTTTGAATTTTGGATTTTAGATATTTAATAATTTTTAGTATTGCAGGTAGTTGAATAACATGCAATTATTTATTTCAAAAAATCCTTGTTTACAATATATAGGTTTTTCAATATTTTAACAATAAAATATTGGAAAATTTTAATTTAACTTTTTTTTATAATTTAACAATAAAAATATAAGATAAGATTTCAATGCGCTAGTATTTTATTTTGAGTTGTTAAAGTTTGACAATTATCTTGTATTTCTAGAGTTTTGTGTGCCTAATTTTATGTATTCTTTAAATATTACATTTTCTATTTTGGAGGCAAGTTTGTAAAACTCATCGCATAATCACACATATGGAAATCAACCCATTTTTTTGGTCAACATTTTTAATTTTTGAGACGCGTTTCGTCTTATGAGGGCATTAGTTCCTCGCACCAACTCCGGATTACGCTCACCCATAGTGGGAATGTGCCGAGCCTACAATGATTTGTTCACCGAGATTGACATCTATCATGTGTCTTTATATCATCTAAGATCACGAGTGAACATTTTTCTTCGTTGCAAAATCGAATTAATATTTAATTTATAATTAAATATTGATTCAATGCTGCGATGCAAGATAAAATAATGTTAGACTTATCTTATGTTATATTTAATATTTTTATTTTATTTATTGTGTTTTATTTACTGCTGTTTTATATCTTTTATTTTATTATACTTATAGATATTATTATTATGTATTATTTCAAAATTATTTTTATGTGAAATACGCTAATATATAAGTTAATTAGTTCATTACTGTCTATTTACACTCTCATATATACACATATCATTAAAAAATTATCTAAATATTTTACATTCAACAACTTATATTTATATGAGAACAATTGAAGTTTTTATTTAAATATAATTGAAAAGTGATGTTGTATAATATTATGAATTATTTAATTAACTAATTTTAAGATTTATATTTCTTAAAATAATAAAGCATTTCTTTTCAAAAGTTTTCATATAAATACAAATTGTTGGATATTAAATATTTGGATTGATAATGCTCTCATGAGGCGAAATACCTCTCAAAAATTAAAAATATAAAACAAAATAAAGTGTTTTTATTTACATACTCGTATGTGTATAAATATTAGAATTAAAGATTATTCTTTAAACATATATTCAACACTGGGTTCACAAAATTCCTGGAAAAGAAGGATTCTGAGAAAACAAGATAGACTTTTAAATAATTCTGATTTTAATTTTTTGTGCTATTAAAAGAAGATTTAGTGAAATTCTGTTCTATATTGTAAAATTGACTATTTATATGAGAAACAAACGGTTCTAATTGTTTCTAAAGATAGGATATTTAATGAATTTATAAATAATCTTCTTACTCTCTTAACTAGAAAGGTTATCTGGGATTCCATTTTATATTTTCATCTATTAGTACACCAAGATAGTTTATTTATTTGTGAAAGTTTGCGCAATTAAATGTTTTTTTCATTACTGTGAATAGTAATGTTATAGAGATTGTTAGTTAACTTTGTTAAAACCACTACCAGATTTTAGGTCTACCGGTTTCGAGACGTACCCGTCTCTTCGTCAGGACCAACACTACACCACTACACACCTCAACCATAGTATTGTTACACTGCCACCAATAATTGATCACATGCGTGTTAGTCTTGTCAGGGACAAACATGCACTGTTAGCCTAATGAACCATCAGGGATCTACCGAAAGAGAGTGAGAGGGGGCGGGGTCTAAAGTGGGTGTTACCGTTACTGTTGAAGTGGGTTTAATAATATTAGTAATGTTAAAATCTGAAGGTCATAACGATTTATTGTAAAAGGAACATTTACAATAAATCGTTATGTTTTTTTGCTAGTTAAAGACAATATTTGTCTCAAATTACATTTTTAGTTTATTTACGTTATGTTAGATCATAACTATTATTTTAATGTTGCCCCGAGTTTTAGAATTTATTAATAAAACCGTATCAACCGCTTAAGAGATTATTTTGATATTAAGGGGAATACCTACCTAGACATTTCGGAAAAATTGATTTTTAAATTTTTGTATTTTCTTAAAGCTTGAGGTTTTAAGAATGTCTGATGAAGATTTCAAACAGAAATTTAAAAAATAACTAATTTATAGCTGCTAATAGTGGCACACCTTTGTTGATTACGCGCCGCGCTACATGCAGGTAGCTGCCAGCACAAATTAACTTTAGACATATTTTTATTATGCTCGATGATATGGAAATTCAAAGCAAGGTGGAAGACTTATATTATGGACCTGGAATCCATGATTTTATGTAAGCTGAAAAATTTCGCCATTTATTCATTACTCAATTTTCAAACACGTTTTACTCGAAACCAAGTTTTAAAAAACAGTGACCAAAATATCTCGGCAACCACTGAACAGATTTACTTGAAACTTCTTGTGATTATTTTATACATAATTATCTAGTTTTTGTTGTAGGTTTTTTTTATGTGACTTAGTTTTTTTTTCGGTATAATATACCCGATTTTTTCCCTAAAAACGCTATTTTAAATTCAAACGCCCGCCATTTTGTCAAAAATCAATATTTTAAAAAATTTCTACGTCAAAAACTAAATTATAGAGTCCATTTTGATAATCTTTTTGTTTTTTCTTATTTTGATGATTACCGATGAAATAGGAGTGGTCACCGCGGAGGACCTTTTTTTTTCGGCAGTCAACAGAACCCAAAATTTTTTCGCCAGTGTTAATATTTTTTAATTTTAAAAAATAACATTACTACCGAAAGAAACCTTTTCGTAAATGTATGTATATACGCATTTCATTTTTGTCCAATATTTCTTATTTTAATTATTCTTTCTTTTAATAGACCTATTTGGTCTGTTCTCCAGAGAATAGCGCCCCCTGTCCATCCATCGTTTAGAAGGTCTTCCATGATGGCGGATTTCCTGAGGCTGACTTGTATCGCGATATGAGGGAGTTGGTTGCTGTCCTGGACATGACCATACCAGTCCCTCCTTCGCTGACTACTTCATTGTACGATGTCTATAGCCCCACATATCTTTCTTATTCTGGTGCCCATCACGCGATCCTTCAGAGTCATGCCAGCCAATTTTTTGAAATAATTACATAAGAATGTGTTCAGAATATTTTGCGTGGTAGTAATCGACATATGGTGAGCAGAAAAAAATACAATTCATTTATTCAAAAAGACGCAAGATCAGACCAACGTGTGTTAATTTAAATAAAAACGAAAACAGGTATCTAATATATAATTTGAGTATGGATATTGCAGGTATCTACTGAAAATAGAAAAAGTATTTTTAACACTTCTTTTAAACAATATTCTGAGGTTTTTATATTTGCTATTATTTGATCGTGACCCTATCGTGAGGTAAACTGGAGTGTTATTGAAAAACTGCATTTGTATTTTTTTTAAATTTTCTGCTGGATATAAGTGAAAAATAATAATAACAATTTATATGAACAATATGAACTATGAACAATAATTATTGAAACATATTACGAATAGTTTTTTCAATTGTCCTATGGAACAAAAGTTGCGCAATGAAACAGAAAAATCATTATCGTTCATCAATAAAAACAAAAGAATGTCATTTTATTAATTTATTTAAAAACTATTAAAAACTATTTAACAAAATTTGTATTATGTTTGATTGTCAATGTGATGTGATTCAAAAAATACGCCATACCACATCAAGAAGTCTAGCCGTAGGAAATAGCTTCCAACTTCTTACTTCCATTTCAGATCCATACCAGAAAGTTTATCGTATTTTATATTTTTTCAAGGTAAATAAATTTAATTTGTAAATTAAAAATATGTATTTCAACAAACACCTGTATTGTGTTACATTTTGTTTATCTTAAATTAAAAACTTTATTAATTTATAAATGAGACGAATAATTGACCAGTAATATTTCAAATACAATTAAGGTTTATGATACCATATTCATAATTATATTCAAAATCATCTATTAAGGGGGTTTTCTAGTCTAGAAATTAAAAAAAAACATTGAATTTTTTTTAAGTTTAAAATTAAAATTCCAATTATTTACCTAGATACAGCGATTTCGATGGTGCGGCAAATAACCGAAACAAATCGAACAATAGAGGGGGCAAAGTTGCCGACTACCTGCGGATGGATAACCTCACAAAACCTTTGTTATATACTGTACCTAAATAATGTATATTTAACTGAAGGTCATATTAACGTATTTTTTTAAAATCTTTTCGTTCTACTATTTAGTTCAGGTTAGTATCGAGTCAATCTTTAAACATCGTTGACGTGCGTTCTCTGCGAATATTTTACAAATATTCGCAGAGTATAGTTTTTGTGTAAAGTGGATAAAAAAGTTCAAAATAAATATTGTGCTAAGCGTGCATATAGAAAGACGAAAAGACAATTTAGAGGTAATCAACATACTGTAGAAGAATAAATAAGTTTTACTAGTGCATTCGCAGAAAAAATTGAAAAGATCGGGTGACGAAGAAGTTATAATAGAAAAAAATTACGGCTTTTGCATTTTAGGATTTTCATCTATTTTTATATCTCTTTTATTATTAATTCTGTGTTTTACATGTAAGAAAAATATAACATTATCGTTATACGTCAAAATATAAAAATCGTTGAATTCTTTAATATGAACTTTTGCTCTGAAACACATAATGCAGGAACGGGGACCATTGAAATTGCTATTTTTCTTGCTGTTCGTATTTTCAATGAAGGTTTTATACCCATTCTGAAAATAATAAACGTTATGGGAATCACCATTGGTCCAGAAGCCCATGCGTTCGCTGGGAAACGGGACGAAGTTCAGATCGAACGCTCTGAAATCCAAGCTTCGGATGCTTCAAATACTGCTCGCCTACAAGAAAGAACTTCAGAGAATGAACATTTTGAAGTGGAAAAAGGTCCACTGTACGAAGCAGGAATCGCCGATTAAAAATGTGCAAGTATACTGTACTGAAGCTTTACTCAAAACTTTAAATGCGTTTTTCTAGAAATTACATTTTTCAAACTGGCGGACATGATACGGACAAGTTTTACTAAACCGATTTATTAAAATTTTTGTGTGAACCTTTTCTATATATTCTTCTATAGTCCCTACCAGATTAAAGTCGAAATTTTTATTTTTACTATTAAAAAAAAATTTAACTGTTAAAAAAACGCGAAAACAGGTTTGTTTTTTCAAACGGCCGCTATTTTAAAAAAAAAGTTTTTATTCTTCCGAGGTAGGGGCGATAGCGACATCTTTATTAATTAAGAATCTGTAAAAAAAATTTGTTTCAGATGACCACAAGGGTTGGAACCATGTCCGCCAAGACATATCTTTTTTTTGGACCCCCCACATTACTAGCTGATAACTTTTTGAGTTTTGAATTTTTTATATTTTTTTTTATTTTTGACGTATTTTTAAAGTATAAATAAACGAATCATAAAAAATGAATACCAAAAATATTATTTGTTTCTTTTTTACAAAGCTCTAAAAAACGCCTGAAATTCGTGCCTCTAGACTAGAATACCCCCTTAAATAATAATCTCTAACAATTTCCACTTCACCAGAAATTCCCCGATCTCTCGAAACATTTCACACTTCATTTGTCTTAAACAATTTAAATCACTCCTGACAGTTGACATTAATTGAGTAATTCAGAGAAGGGTTGTATTATCCCTTTGATTTTAGATATTGAAGCACAAAATGGATAGTGTTCTTCCTAAATAGATTAATACGAATGTGTGGGGGTACAGTATAATCTTCTCCCCGCCACCGCACAGCTTCCGCGAAAGATAAATACACAGAAATACAATTTAATTTAGGACACCCCTCAAAACCAACTAATTATAAACAATAACAAAATACAATTATTCAGGAATAAAACGGTCTCATTTCCCAATGGTTAGCAAAAGCCATTAGTTAAGTAACCTTGGTTAAGTGGTTGATGAGTATTTCTCCGAATTGCGTGAGGTGTGCAAACCTAAAGAAAATTAAAGAGTATTTTAACCAAATTACTTTACCGTTAAATATCGAATATCAAATTAAAGTTGTCAAGCAGGTAGATAACAATAGCTCTTAAATTTGTATTATACTCCGTACGTATGTACCAGGGGCGTGTAGCAGAAGCATGATTTAAACATATATTTTGAAAAAATATCCAAATAAAATATCCGGATATATTATAGATGTCCCTTGAGATGAAACTATTTTTTATATGGCAAAATATGTATGGGAAACTTTTTTGGATGTTCATATGGCTTACGATATATTGTACGGCTAAGTGAGCACTTTGCTTACTAGTTCACCAATTCCATCCATGATATACTATCATAACTATTATATTTTCGTAAGTTGTATGTATGTTTAATTTGCACACCTTGTTTCATACCGAGTTCTATTTTTACCACCGCCATCTGTGATCGGTAATTTGTCATTCCCATAAACCAATACAGATGTCACCGTTGGTGATGAGATATCTGTATTTTTTATTTGATTGGAGTTATTTAATTATTTTTAAAATACATTCCATAAATACTTCCATGCCTACATTCCCATATAAGAAAATAGTTTCGTCTCTATGAGATATCTATAATATATCTTGATAAATGTATTCCTGGGGATAAAATCCAGTATGGTGTTCTTGAAAAATTTAACATACTCAAAATATTCTGAATAAATAAAAGATATATCCCGTAATATCACAAATATGATCAAGTTATTCAAATTTTAGTACATCATAATATTCTGCGATAACATGAATATTTTATTTCGTTTGTTTTTCCACAATACATATATTTGTCCGCATATAAATGTTAAATTTGCGCTTCAATGTATTTACTTAACTTGTCTGGTATCTATGTATATAGATGTAGTATAGTGTAAAATTCAAAATATTGATCATTCTATATTATTAAATACCCATAGTTTTAGCTGCCAATATTACAATATACAGAGGGGACGACAAAGGGTAAAGGCCCCAGGCCTCAAAATCCTTCATATCTAATAAAATATTTAATATCCTTCTCTCATTTGTGATAAAGGTTAATAAATAAACCGAAATATTTGTAATTTGCAGTCCGGCCGATTTGAATATTGATATTTTTATATCATTAAAATGGTTGAGGATCTTTAAAAATGACTTTTTATTGCAATTTCTATGTTAAATAAATGTGTGTTTGGTAGGTTTGATGATTACAATCCGTTGGACAGCTATAAGCACCACGCAATTTCGTCTGTCTGTGTGTGAATATGTTTTTGACGCACCCTCTAATTTTTCAGTTAAGAGGACTGTAACTAGAGAAGCTGGCAGAGACCAAAAAGGCGACAGAGAAGAAGAAGCCGGTGGCCGTAGGACGCTTCTAGCCATTCTGTTGATACGGCCATCCGAAATGCGGGCGAGGGTCAATAAAATTGTTCAGAACATCAGCAAATCACCAACCAGAGGTCATGATCCTCGGTAATGAGGCAACCGACTCGGTAGCAGATGATAAGTATAAAGTTTCCTACGATCACCACCTTTATAATAGTATATTTCAACTATATTCCCAATATTCTCCTTCTTCCTTTTAAGAGACCTGTGTGGTCTGTTCTCCAGAGGACAGCGCCTACTCCAGATTTCACTTATGCTGAATCTTGCGTATTTTGCGTACATAAACCTCTTTTTTTTGTTATTTATTCGGGTTACGTTCTCCTAATATTAGATTCCAGGAACTGCTCTATTGCATCATTTTCTGGTTAAAATAATTATCCCGCAACACCTCCTCCATGCTGATCTTTCTTTTGTTGGAATGCTGAGGTTTCAATAGTGTGATTCTAATGGTAAAGCGACCGGAAAATGAACAGAAGACAGACGCAATCATCATTTTCTCCATTCACCGTAAGAGAACAAGTTCTCAAAGATAAGGAGCAGTTTAAATACCTATCTGAATAATGATATCCAATAGTAAATCGAAAGCAATATTTGACGCCTAAAGCCCGATGAGTCGAAACGAAACAACTAAGCGGCGGTGGGTCATTTTAGACCCAGTTTTGGTTTTTTAAGCTCCAGCTGAAAAACATATTGATCACCCCGCTTCTTATTGGCGATGTTTTCGGCCGACAGTAGTTTTAAACATTTTATGTTCTCTATTATTTTTCCGTTAGATATTTATATAGTGTTGTGAACATAGTAGTGTGGTGGTGGTCCTGACAATGAGACGGGTACGTCTCGAAACCGGTATACTAATTTAACTAACTCTCTGTTAAAAAAATCTTTTTATTCAAATATTTTAAAGGAAAGAGAATTAACCAATTGAAAAGAATTTTAAATTAAAAAAATAACCTAACCTAACCTTACCTAACCCACCCTAACCTAACTTAACGTAACCTAACCTAACCTAAGAGAATTTCAATCGAGAATGCTATGATGCCACAAATTTCTCGAGAAAGGTGAAAGCCTGAGACATAATATATTATAGTTGATGAATTCCGTATCATGCATTGGCAAAAGCCGAAATTATCAAGACCAATGAAACATTTTAGACGTAGAGAAGTAGATGTAGTGATGTGTTTAGTTGTACAACTATTTGTAGCGACTATGTTTGTGGGCTTTTGAGTCCCACAACTAGTGATTCTAGTGACGAAGAAAAATAAGAAAAATTTGGGTTGAAAAATTCAAAGTACATTTTCTTCCACGCGTGCAACCCTTCAATGTCCTAACTATTGTTGTTCCTAGCTGTTTCATGTCTTTGAGATATGTTATGTTCCTAATTTACGATAATATCATCATAATTATTTATTAATCTTTGTTCCCGGTGCTAACTGTTTATTAAATATCAAAATTTGAAACAATTTTAGAATTCCAGAATTATTGAGTCTTGTTGAAATATGTTAAATCTTATTTTGGTTAAATCCAAAATTCGTTAAATCCAAATCATCCAATCTCTTTGAATGAGATATCCCTGGGATACCGATACGGCTTCCTTAAGCTTAATATTTGGTCTTTTGTAAAGTACATTTTCATATTTTCATGAATTTGATGAGGTAGGTACGTGTACCTTTCGTTAGATAATTTCCCTCATAATTTGTTATCCCTTTGATTTTTTACATTTAAATCCCGAAAAACTCATTTATCATGAAATAGAGTAAATGTAACAAATGAAATAGACTCCGTGGATGTTAAATAAAAAGTTTTAACATATAATGGTGATACTCAAGATATAAGAATATTCAGGATCATGTATCTTAAGTTATTAATATTCAAAATTATAATACATATTTCACAATTTTCTAAAATGAAAAATTATGAATCAGTGTAATAAATTTAAATTAAATTAATCGAATATTGTTATAAGTCGCTAGTGAATTTTTTTCCCTTACTATTTTTATCTTTTAAATAACTTTAAAACAACAACCCTTTCGACGCATAAAGTCTCACGTTTGTCATTTTTCAATAAAACATTCGACTAAAATTTTATCGCGGGAAATAACCAATTTTCGTGGTATTTTCCGGTATTTCGGCGGGAAATTCTCCGTATCAGCCCTACTAGCGCAACTTTTCAAACATCGGATTTTAGGTCTTCTGCCCTGGACACGAGTGGTGGGTTTCACTTAATGACGCCTGGTCGCAATGATTTTAATGGCATAGGATATGCGTTGTGCACTGTTTTGCGGATTTGATATACTGTCGCGCCATTTTAATGGTAAAATAAATCAAAAATGATCTTCGATTTTAATCGAACGTTACAACGGTAATGGCTGCACGCTATTTGGACGCGTGCTTGTGCGCCTACGTAACGATGAGACATTTATTACTTTCCCTGGCATTTACACCAATCCCAATCATCTTTTAAAAATGTGAAAATATCATAAATTTGAGTTTATGCTTACTTTCAAATGTATTCCTATATTGGACCAACCTGCTCTTCCGTACAATTGTTTCTCAGATTGACCAAATACATTTTGTGGTTTAATAAATTAATTTTAACGAATTAGAAAACAGATGTTGGAAGTGAAGTCTGGAGAAGCTGTAGAAGAGTAACGAAAGTAGAAAGTAGACTGAATGCAGTGGAGATGAGATGCCTTAGACGTACGTATGCAAATCCGTATGATGAAATAAAGAATGAAATATATTAGATATGAATGTAAAGCTGATCTTAGCATAATTCACAGAATCAAAACAGGGTCGCTCAAGCATTTTGAGCATGTTGAGCGAATGAATAAGTAAAGAATGGTAAGAAAGATATAGAATGCAAGTGTTGACGGCGCCAGAAAGAGAAGGCGACCTCGAAAGACGTGGCATGACCAGATTAACCAGATACTGGAAGATGGTCCCATTAGAAGCCTCAACAACCGTCGAACTTACATGCGAAGATGTGTGAATGTGGATGAGGCGAGAGTTGTATATTAGGACAGAAGAGTATGGTGCTCTATCCTCTCTGTCTACCCCCACGGGGAGACGGCCTGATGGTAAGTAAGTAAGAAAATATTATTTATTGTTTTCTACATTGTTGTTGACATTAATTAGTCTACTTTAAATAATTTTTATTATTTATTTTATGCATTTTTTTAAATCTCTCTAAATACCTTCTTAAATAAGCGAATTATTAAGCCTTTTGAAATGGTTAAACCTTTATAGACTTGGGTGCCAAGATTGCGATTAAGTATATGCGGGTTGTTCCAAAAAAGGGGCTTTCAGCAAGCATCAAAATGAAGACTACAACACACACACGTTCACCAGTTTGAAGACTACAAATTGTACACTACAATTGTAGTAAAAACTACATGAAGTGAAGTAATTGTAGTACTACGAAATGAAGCGAAGTAAATTAAGTGAAGTAATGAAATGAAGTAATTGTTGTTACAGTTTCCAGAGATTTCTACATCAACTTCCCAAAAAGTTCACGTAAAAAATGCACTATTTAAAGTATGTTTCTCATAGTTTCGATAACTTTGAAGTGTGCACTTTGTAGTGTTTGCTTTTAAATGAAGTGTACTATTTGAAGTATATACTTTCAATAACTTTAATGTTTGTAGTTTTTAGTGTGCACTACACTTCAAAACGTGTGAAGTGTGCACTTCAATATAATGTAGTACTACATTGTAGTAGTGAGTACAGAGCGGACCCATCACTAATACGCGAGCATAAAAACTTGTCCATTCATGTCCTGCATTGGCTGAGTATCTTTTGGATACTGACTAGAGCCTCCAAATATTCATGATTCCAACTACAGTTGCCGGCAAACATCTTGAACTTCTTTGGCGTAGTGGGGGAATGCGCAGAAGACAAAATTTGGGTCTCTTTGGTGGAATGGTATATGCGCAAACTTCCCCCCACTACGCCGTAAAATTTCAAGATGTTTGCCGGCTACTGTACTCGAATATTAAATAGTTAATTATAATATATTCGAATATATTCGTAAAATTTTTAAGAAAGGAATAATTTACTTCGGATGATAAATACAGATAAATACATTCATTATATTAAAAAAAATGCAGTAAATGTAGAGAATTTATTTATTTAAATTTTTAAAAATATATTTTAGAGAAACAAAAGACAAAAAACAGAAAAACAAAAAAAATATTTAAAAATAATGTTGAATTAAAAATACAAATTAAAAAAAAAAACACAAAAAAAATATTTCAATATTGTAAATAAACATATATAAAAACATGTGTAAGTTTTTTTCATTATTTTGTATATAACTTCTTGTTTGTCGGCTGAAGTATTTATGAAAGCTAAATACTAAATAATAATAGAAAGCCGACTCATCGTTGACAAAATAATGTTTTATAAGTGCTTGTTGTCATAAAACTATAAAGATAAGCAGAATATAATGCAATGCATGCAGAATGCAAAAGATATCCTACAAAGGCGTTTACATCTTTGATGTCCGACTTCCATAGAGTCGATAGCGGTACTTCTGGAGAAAAAAATCGTATACCTGAAGGAATGAATGGAATGAAATTCCAGGGTTCGTAAGCCTTTGTTTCGTTTAGAAAAATATTAAAAATCTTATTATATAAATATGAGCGAATACTTTACTCGTGCGATTTTAAGCGCCAATAAATAAGAGCGAATGAGCAACGATAAATAAGAGCGAATAACGAATACTTAAAAACAGGCGAATATTTTCGTGGTTCGAATATTCGGATTGGAGGCTCTAGACTGCTGACCGTCACTTTGATGAACGATAACAGGGATGTTGGGCGTAAAATTGATACAGTGTGATTTAATACCTACAGATAATAAAGAAAATATTTTTTTAACTATTTGATTACTAATATAAAAAATTGTGCGTGAAAAAAGAAAATAAATTATAATTTTTATAAAATATATGTTTAGCAAGTTGACTGACTACTAACCTGTATTTTTATATTTAATATCTACATAATATTCACATCCTATTAATAAAAATATGAATTTATTTATGATACCGGTATTCATTTCATTTAACTTGCGACGATATTTTAACAGAAAAATTATTATTATTGATGAAAACACAAAGTTCCCTTTATTTATCTAATTAGTAAATTATTAAAATGCTTTACGTGACACGTTTAAATTGTTTATTTAATTTTTTTTAAATGACCGTGGCCGTGAAGCGGACCCAAAAAAAAGCAATCAATTATTTTTTTTAATATTTTTGAAAGGTAAGATTTTTTCTTAATTTAATAACATTTTAACATAAGTTATACTTATATTTATAAAGAATAAACGTTTTTAATTAATCCATGCAGTAAAGCTTCATATTCTCCCACAACAAAATTTTGTATATCTATTTGGAGTGCATTTATCTGCATAAGGGTTCGTGATCAGCGAATGGCGTAATATTTTACGTGAGGAAAAACAAGAGTATTAATTTTTAATTATTTTCGGAAATTCAAAACCAGTTCGCAGCGCCGGTTGCAAATTAATTAAGTTGGTAAACTATTCACGTAAAGCTGGAATTAATTAATCTGTATAGGTAAGGTTCATTTTTCATTTTGTGTGTAAATCGCAAAAATAGAAAAAAATATTAAGTAAACTCTACCTATTATTAAACAATATGAGTAATAGTGATATGTGTATAGGTAGGTATCATAAAAATAAAAACCTAAAAACTGTACAAAATTTCAGTGCACCAGTATATTTGGAATCGAGTTTTTCGTGACCAACTTTAAATTTCTATTTTTAATCGGTTATCGCGCGTCAGTTGGTCCTTAGAAGAACTGTTCTACTCCCGACGTTTCAAACAGATCACACTGTTCATCTTCAAGGGGACTGACTTGTCACTGTAGTGTTGCTCTTACACGTTCGTGAAAACACGTTATTTAAGGCCGACAGTTCAGAGCCAAGCAAATTTCAGAACAGGGAATCATGTAAATCTAAAAAGGAAAGCTGGTAAAGAGGAAGAAAAAGAAAACTTTTTAAAAAAAGACAATAAAACTACAAAAAATCATACATAATACATTTTATACAACATCTTTCTATATTTACAATATGACTTCGGTCTGTATTAGATATTATATGTTAAGCATTTCCATAATAAGAATGCTTCCATTGGTTGCTTCTTATTTATAACAGAAAACATACTTACTAGACAATCTTTGTTTACTTAAGATGTCTAATAAAATGTGTTTTTATATAACAAACAAGAATCTCTATGCTGTCCTCGAAAGCCGTTCCACGGCTTTGTTTGCACTCTCCTTATGTCAGTCTGTCGTTTAAATCAGTTTCATTAAAACGATATTGATTAATTTATTTAACCAAATATTATACAATAAAAAGTTATTTTTAAAGGAGTTTAACGCTTAAAATCTAAAACGCCTTGTTTAGAACCACTTTTCATGGATTAATCAATATAAATTGGTTTTAAACAAAGTATATACTTTTTATAATAATAATAATATTACCATAAACTTTTTTTGCTATTGGTGAATAAATATTATTCATTATAGCTCAAGCATTTCTCATTAATTTGTTTTTATCAATAAATTCTCTATAGATACTTCAATAGCTTATAGATGAAAGAGCCTACGAGATAAATTAGATTCATGTGTAGCAAATATTTAATAAAAATTTGAGTTCAAATTGTATTCTGATACTCCTGCTTTAATTAAATCAATTTCGGCCATCAACATAGACGTCATTATTACAGAATATGTGAAATTAATAAATTCATGATAAAAACGGAATATAACGTTATTATTTCAGTTTACCTCTCTATACATATATAAATACAAATATACAAACAAAAAAGTAAAACAAGTAGCTGTCTTTGGTGTGCGCGCCAAAATCATGAGAGCAAAAATTTACATAGATTCTTAGAAAAAAATTCTTGACCTTTTTCTAAATTAACAATTGGCAGTCAAAAATGTCATAAGGGTTATTTGGCGTGTGGCCAAAGGGCTTTCTGTTTTATTGACAATGAACGTAAATGAGAATAAAAATATACACAAAAGTTCATAAATTCGAGAATAAGTAAAAGAGGAAATATAGTTGATATCGAAAGTAAGTATAGTATAATAAGTGAAAGTGGATGCAGTAGATTCGGTTATACGTTTCTTTTTAGTATGTGACATACAAGAAAATGGTGACCAATCTAAAACTTTATGATATCATCTAGCCGTAAGTAAACATATTCATATTATATTTTATTTGTTTATTTACATGTGTGTGCATACGCTACATAGCACCACTGAAGAGATTAGTAAAAAAAAGACATCCTCACAATTAAAACACAATTGAGAAAAATTATACAAGCAAGCAATCAAAATAATAATCATAAATTAAAATAACTCAGTAAATTTTATATTAAAAATTATGCAAATAAAAAATATACTCAAAATATGGTGAATGATGTAAAAAATGAAAAGGCTATTAAACCTATGAGTAAAATAGTGAAACATTAGCAGATTTTAACATAGAAACTATCACTTACTCAGCATCAGATTTTAACGTAGAAACTATCACTTACTCAGCATCGACAGCATTTTTACTCCCTTTCTTTTAACTCGTAGCGTCTGCTTGTCTGCTTATTGGCTTGTCTTCTTTTCTACAGAAAAAAACTTTGGGTCGAAAATACTCGACATCGGACAAACCTTTGTTCTCGTGAATTAAATTGTTAAAAATGTCGCGAAACTCGGGTCATTGTTTAATATCTCCCAAAAATATCGGAATATTTATCTTAGTAAGACTGACATTCACAATTTCCTCTTTAGGCATGGGCTTAGATTGGATAATTTGACTTCTTAACTCTTTATAAATAGCGACAACTTGGTAATACATATTGTCGAAACTCTCGCGACATTTGTCCTCTTCAATTTCGCTGACGTCATCTAGAGCTAAGAGTTCGCTGTGAGTCGTTTTGA
This sequence comes from Agrypnia vestita, assembly GCA_016648135.1. Classification (NCBI taxonomy): domain Eukaryota; kingdom Metazoa; phylum Arthropoda; class Insecta; order Trichoptera; family Phryganeidae; genus Agrypnia; species Agrypnia vestita. The sequence goes on from JADDOH010005580.1 coordinate 72,974, forward strand.
AATCGTTCACTAACCTATCTAGACTGGCATAATGTGCAAAAACCAAATTACATGTGGTTGGATCCTGTAAGGCGGTTTGCGCTACTTCAAATGATTTTAACAATCTATTTTGAGCTAACTTACGTTTACGGTGCAAAGTTTGTATCGTCGGAGTATTGTATTGTGACAATAATACGGTTTGAAACTATCGAACAATTTGGAAAATATCGGAAACAGTTTGAATAAAGATCGATTTATTGGTACAACGCACGATTGAAATTACGATAGAAAAATTAACTTCAATTCACGGAACACTCCACAGCATAACATGAACAAATTACGATTTTTGTAATTCAAACAAGAGGGGATATCTAAAAATCCCTGATTTCGGCACCAAAAATGCACACAAAAATGTAAAATTTCGGCACCAAAATTTTCGAAAATGGACGGAATGCTACCATCGCACACGTCGGGGATTGGAAAGAACTACTTTCCTTTCCAATCGCCGCCGATAATGATTGATAATAAATGACACCCGAGATACACTGGAACAAAGCTAAGTTGAACTGATTCAAATACACGAAGAAGAATGTCGGTTCTCACCAAAACGGACACCGACACGCTTTCAACTTTTTTTTGAGGATTTTAAAAAATTTGAATCCGGCAAGCGATTGGCGCAGAACACATCGGGTGCCAGCCCAATCAATCAAAATCATTGTGCGGCCCGCGCGCGGCGATTACGAAACAAGGATACCCTAATAAAAATTGTCTAACCATTGTAGTGTGATGACCCAGCTAGATAGAGGGTCTTCCTAACGTATTAAGGATGAATTCTGTATTAATAATTTATTTAAAATGTCGATGCTTAATCGTCACGAGTTGAAAATAGATTTTTATATATTTCATTTCGAGCTTCTGGTCGCGGCTAACAATGTGATGAATCCTATGGGAGATGGCCGGAGTCTTGTTAAATAAACTAAATATTTCTAAATGTTCTTATAAAATAATATTCTATACTATACGAAAATACTCTATACGATAAATTAACTAAAAATACGTATTAACTGAAATATTTCTAATTTGCTGTTGAATATTACCTATAAAGGTATTGACTATAAACTTTTGCTTTGAATGGAACATTAACTACTCCTCTCATCATATGTTATTCTGCAGCAAATATTCAATGAAATTATATGAACTAAAATATTTCTAACATCTTGGGTTCGCATACGAAATTGATAATACCTAAAGCCCTTTGCATTTACTAAGTGTATAACCTAAATAACCACAGCTATACCATCCTGTCCGTCAGGAACGAAACATAAAACACAGTTATACTCCTAAAAGTGCTACCTCTTATGCGACAAAAATACCTATTGCAGTCGGGCTATGAATATGAACTATTTCCGCCTCATAATGGCGCCTGGAACCAATACTAAAAACCTTACTAGAAATAATAAATGCGACTAAATCTCGATAAATACAATATTAACTATTCGTAATACGTCGTCGTCGTCGGCACATGATTCGTCTAATGGATGAAGGACCCCGTTGTGTATCGTAATAACTTCAAATTCTTTTATAGAAGCAGTGTGGAAACGATTGCATAATAATACGTAATATCTAACGAGTCTAATAATCTATACATTTATGTTATAATAAAATACGTTCACCTGAAAGAATTCGTGTATTAGAAATAAAACATTTCCGTTTGGAGACAAACCAGCAAAATCGTTGGAACGGCGCAAAGGGAAAAAATTCACACATATTAAATAACACTGAAATTAATAATTATAAACAGTTTGTATTAGCATATTCTTAGCTTGAATGGTTCCATCTTAGACGTGCATGAACCTGTTCATATTAATTCCGTGGAGAAATAATACATATATTTGCTATCTTCGAAATACGACATTTTTGAAGCGAAACTTCTTTATAAATAAGTAGATAAGGTCTCGGGGATGGTTTGTTCGAAAGGATTCTACAACAGCCCGTGAGTTTATATGAGATAGTAGTTTCTTTGAATGCTAAATTTTGGTTTTTTAAATCCTCAGCATCTCTGCTGAGGGGGGTCAAGGCTCCGCGCCCGCCTAAACCCGGTGACCAGCTTCCTAAGTGACTAAATGGCCCCCCTTGTTCCTCCGGAACTTACTGCATCCCGAGACTTTATCTCTTCTTTACGAGATGTGATCCTATGACGCCCCTTTTTTAGGCTTATAATTGAGATGGCCGTACTCTTTTGGTACGAGTTTCTGATGATGAGTGTTGTCTTGAGGCGCCTTTCTTTTAGGCCGGTGGTTGAAGAATCATGTACTCTTTTGGTATGAATTGATGACGTCATTAGCCTCCTTTGCGGGCATAGTCAGCGATGTTACAAATTATTGTGCAATCTCATTATGCCTTTTCAGAGCGGCGTCCCATGATTCTGCATCTTGCAACATTTACTTTGGTCAAATGTTAGAGTGTTAGTAACATATTTATAATATCCCAGCTATTTCATATGAGTGAATGATTTTTATACTGATTCTGGCCCTGTCTTTCTTACAGAGGACGAAATAGAAGTTAACGTTTTCTATCGAGGTTTTACAGCATTCAGGCATGAAAATCCTTCCAAAGACAAAGGGAACCTTTTGTGGGTTATGTGGCCCTGCGCCTGGTGAGGAAAGAGGTCGGTTTATTGACGACCCCAAGCAACAAGGAGGGCCCTGCCTTTAAGGGACCCTGCAGGGGCTTGTGCGGGTTCCACGCCCAAGTGCCGGCAAGCATCTACGCCCCAACCAGTTAGGCCATCACAAACCAGATATCCCCAATCTTTAGTTAAATCTCCCCATTATGTCCTTAACTCGTCGTTCTGAAGCTACTTGTTAGGCCAAATGTACCGAGGTACTCAAATCATAAAGAGTTAGTTGTAGACCGGGTGTAATGATTGCGCAATACCTACGCAATACAACAATTATCATAATGCTACTAGGCACTTCATTTAGAAATCCGTGTATTCAATTGTTAGTATAGATAGCATAAAAATCCCTTTGCATAAAGATACATCCGTTTGGAAGAAATTCTCTTACGATTTGAACCAATATCACACAAGCAATCGTAATATTTAATTATACATAATTATTCCGAACTCAAATATTACCAAAATAAATACATTTCGATAGTGAAAATAATTAACCGTAATATATAATATAAGTGTGCTCCTTAGCTGTTACACAGTGGCGGTATGATCCTCTCTGGTACTGATGAATGGTAGATTCCTCCATACGTCCGGGCAGCAACTCCGTCCGCAAATGCTGTTCTCCAAATGAAGTCTCTGGCAGTAGTCTCTCGGGCAGCGCTTCCGCTCGCAGGTCTGGTCTCGAACTAAAGGGGCTGAGTATATCGTGTTCGCTCCTTTTATAATAACGATTGCACCATACCTCCGAAATCCACGCTAGTGCAGTGACTCATCCTATGCGCGATGACTACACCGCCGGAGCCCGCCATTGGCCGGATTCAGTCATCAGGATAGTCGCCGCCGGCTCAACCCGTCAAAGGCAAAGCGCGCCTGTGATTGGTCCGTTTCGTTAAAATAATAGTAAAGCACCCGCTACACGCGAGACTTGCTGTTTCGATTCATAAATAATAAAGGCTCGTTCGCACTTACTCACAAGGTCGAGTATATTAGGATTGGCAAACAATATTAATTTAACACAGAATTGGATGGGGAGGGTGTGTCAAATCAGTCATGGATACGCTGACAAAATCACAAAAATGCATCATGCGTATAATCACCAAGAAATCGAGAATGTTTCCTTCAGATGATTTGTTTGGAATATTTAACGTTCTTGACCCGAGACAATTATACCTTAAAACCATACTTTTGAAATTCCACAAGGACAAGGTAAACTTTAATCGTACACAACAAACACGGGTTACAAGATTGGCAAATGCAATTAATTTTGAGGTACCTAAAAGGAAAACGTCTTTTGGGCAAAGACAATATAATTTCACTGCCCCGCTTGTCTTCAATAAGTTACCTAATTAAACTAAAGAAATAACTGTACACAAACCTTTTAAACATCATACCAATAAGTTTATAAAAATATCTGGTAGAAAGTATGCTGAAGAAGTGATCCGCCCTTGACCTCTGAATTGGCAAAAACTATTTATATAATTTATAGTATACTATAATATAATATTTATTTTTGTACTTAAATTTTTATCTTAATTTTGTATGTGTATTTTCTTTTCTTTTCTCTTAGATTTATTCCTATGATTTACTTTAAATTTTTATCTTGATTTTATATGTATATTTTTTCTCTTTATTTTCTTTTAGATTCAATTGTCATTTTTATCCACTAAATAAATACCATATGAGAATAACTGCCACAGAACAGGTTTTTACCTAGTGTGGCAGCTATTAGTATCTTGTATCAACTAATCTTAATGTAATGTAATCTTAATGTAAAATATAAATTATATCTATGGTATAATAAAGATCTAAGAAATATTACTTGTATAGCTGAATATTCAATATTTTGTTAGCCTCTTGTAATACATAGAATCTTGAGAAGAAATATATCAGGCTTTTAAATGATTCAAACCAGAAGAAATATATTCTTGATGTCCATACTTGGCTTTTTTTTTTTAATATTATTATTTTAAGATTTTCTTAATTTATTAAATCTATCTCTATGTCGACCATCACAGTAGTTTACAAACATCTCTTTATAATTTTATTTATTTAATAATCAAAACGCGTTAAATTGAAATTATTTATTTTATGAATTATAACGCGCCAATAAGCGTTTATTTAATTGATCAGAATAAACGATTACAAATCGTAACAAAGATTCATGCGCACCATATTTTCATATTTTAATTTTACTTACCGGGTATAAATCACATAAAATTGATGCTAAAAATAAATAACACAAAAAAGATATTGCTTGAAAAACATTCCAATCGAAGATAGTTATCTCATTAGTGACATCTGTGTTTAATTAAGGGGAATAAAAAAGCTTTGGACGCCGGTCGCGCTAATGATAATTACAACATACATACGAAACGGTTTGTAAAACGTAAATAAATACTGTAGTGAAGGTACCTACTTCACATCTCGGACTGTGCCTCGGCATGCCGAGCGATTTGATAGATGTGGTATTCTATCATGGGTGAAAATGGTCAACGTTACTTTGGGTAAATTACTTACTTGAGCTAGCCATACATTATATCGTAAGCCCTAAGAACACCCAAAGAATTTCATACCTACTTTTCCATAAAAAATATAATATAGTTTGTTTAAATAAATACTTTAACACCTTTATACATTCAGTCAGTTATTTAAACTATTTAAAGAAATAATAAATTTACATTATTCTCATCATTACTTTTAGTATTAAATAAAGGATTAAAAAAAGTATTGCCATGCGGATTTCATTGACAATCGAATTTCGCTATAAAATCAATGGGAAACTTACTACAATAGTTACCACCCCTTTGTTTACGTACCGCGAATTTTCACTTAAAAGCTTTCCCCAATCATAAAACGTCCCCGACGTGACGCGAACCCGAAAATTTCTCCAACGAGGCCTTCCGGTCCTACGAAATCCACCCACTGTGAATCTGCGCAAGTTTTCGAAATATCTTCACAGGCGTTAAACTGAAAAAAGCTTAACAAAAGCCCCAAAAAGCTCTGACCGGAAACGAGCCCCGGCGGACAGGGGAAGCGAATTCCATCCCAAATGGATTTTTTGAAAGCGCTTATTCTTCGGCGTCAGATTTTGAAACTAACGTCTTATTTAATTATTAATTTATCGATATTGCAAACTTTTTTATGAGAAATTTTTACACAAGTGTAACATTCCCAAACTAATTTCGAAAGTTTTGTCCATACAAGTCGATTGTTACGCTATCAGACAAAATTTAAGTCGCAATTATCTTCGTAAAGGTACGAAATTTTCACATATTACCACCAAAATCATGCCTTAAAATTTTGAACGAAATCTGTTACGCCTGTATACAGTGTGTCCGGAGACGGTGTCGGAGCCTTTACAGGTGGATTCCTACCGTGATAATAAGTCGAAAATTTTAAAGCAACTATTGCCTAATATCAATAGTTATGGAGATATGCAATATTATATTAAATCAAATGAAATGATAAAAACCACGTTAAAAAAAAGTACTTCAATTTTTGCGAGGTTTTTATCATTTTATTTGACATGTATTAAAGCAAATGAATTTTACATAATTGATATAAGTTGCAGTAATATTGTTCAACTTTTTGCAAAAGCTAAGTAAGAAATATTTTTAAAAAAAGCAAATAATGATACTGCATATCTCCATAACTATTATGTCACGGTTTCTTGAACATTTTCGAATCATTATCATGTCAAAAATCTACCTCTAAAGACTCTGACACTAGTGACCGGATACACTGTATATGAAAGCGAATAAATGAACAAATTTCTTTCGAGTTAGCCCTAATCTAGCCTAGCCGCTCGGGCTAATGTAAAAAGAAAACATAAATGATTATTATTTCAGATATCCCTGAGGACCATCCAGACCAATGATTTACTGCACAACAAACCTCCGAACCTCTCTGCCTTAAGTCCAGCAGGGTGGTGTACTGCATTCTTCAGTAGATTTCCCATTCATCTCATTCTTGACTGTCCCAGGGGCCAGGTTACCGTGGGTGTTCCTTCCGGAGTGCTCTAGAGTCGTCATCTCTGGTACGGTTCTGCCCATCTTAACCCCTTCGATTTCAATATTGTTGAGATATTTTATTGTTGAAAGATTTCGACAAGTTCAGCGTTTGTCCTCGATTCTTATCCTGGTCTGAGTATTCTCTTGATAAATAACTATCGACTAAGCGGTCACATGTTATGTGGTGAATGTGGTCTTTATTAACAATAACTAGGATCGGAAGAGGATTCTTATAACAAAATAAATTCAGATGTATTAATATCGATTAAATTAATTCTTTAACCCAAAGCTAAAAGAAAATCTATTTTTTACATGACTATAAAGATATTTCTTTAAATAAAGAGTTCTGTATTGTTAAAAATAATCTGATATAAGCCAGTATTAAATAAAAAAGTATAAATAATGAGAAACATTCTTAATAATTAATTAAATAACTTTGTATTGACCACTTGGAGTAACTCTATGTCCACCGGTTTCGATACCACTGTACCTTCGTCGTAGTAGTTAGTAGTAGGACGTACGCATACTAACTATCCATTACTTATTCTAGCAAACAAATCAATTTTTGAACGGGGGCGTAGCTACAGTTAACTAACTAACTAACCATCACGCCGTTTCCTCGCAGGGATAGGCAGAGAGGATTGAACGCCAAACTCTTCTATCCTGGCACACCACTTTTGCTTCGGCCACATTCATACATCTTCTCATACAAGTTCTACGGTTGTTGCGGCTTTTAACAGGGCCATCCTCAAACAGTTATGGTGGGGCTAATTGACAAGTGGATGCTGAAATGGGGAATATATCAAGTAACTGTAGCCCGTTGCTAGTGATCAATACAAAATTATTTAATTAATTAATATTTATGTCCAACCACAAAGATAACGCTATAAACATCAAAAATGTAACGAAAAACGTCATTCTAAAAGCGTTTTTACCTAAATTTTGTAAAGAAATAAAAATAATACTAAAAATAATAATATTTAAAAGAATAAATAATAATATTAAATTATTTAAGTGCCGTTCCGTTTAAAAAGTTCTAAAAAGAACCAGAGGCAAAGGAAATAGGAATTTTAGGTGTGCTCGTCTTGCATTGATTTATCCTAATCGTGACACTGCATACCGCTGCATGAATAACCATTGAACTCACCCTCAAATTAAACAGAATCTTGGTGGTACAATCGTAAATATGACACACAAGAGCCGAGATCATACGGTTAGACCTCAGCATCTTCAAAAAAGATCTGGCTAGTCCAAATACCAGTACCGTTGTGGACCCGCAAATAAACCTATATATGTAGTACATATACCTATATAAATATATCCATAAGAGTCAATGCGTCTAACAAATTGAGTTGGAGTAGCCAATTGTTACTCCCTCACGAATCGTTGGCAGCAGACTTGGGGATAGCCGAATATTAATTTCTTGACGAAACGTGAACGACTCACTCGGAAATACACAACTCGAGCGTGGGTTGGAACAAGAATTTTGGGAACGAAATTGAAAAATATGACACTAGTAATAAAAAAGGGAAAAACATTATAAACATCTGTTATTCACAAAATATTTCTCACTATTATTTAATAGTGTAAATTTCTATTCTGTTTTCTATAGGGGAAGAAGATTAAGACAAAGATCAAGGCTCCGCAATAAACAGCAGAAAACTGAAAAGGAAGAAGTATCTGGTGTATTATGAAATTAGCTGTGGATGGATTTTGTGTTTGTATTTTAGATTTACATTAATAAGTTACTAGTTATAGGGAAGATAGGAGCGGAGCACAGTATTTACATTATATAATTAATAAAATAAACTTAGTTTTCACCACTTTCTTATATTGAAAATATCAATATGTTTCTTTGGCCCCTTTGTAGGCCTTGAAACATGTTGATATTTTCAATATAAAAAAGTGGTGACAACTAAGTTTATTTTATTAATTATATTATTAATGTCACCACAAAACTATTTTGCTGTTTTTGAAGAAAAAGTATTTACTCATACCTTTATTTTTTATATGTAGGTGTGTTCTAAGAGTGCTGTTACTGAATTAACAGATGTCTCAAGCATAGTTCATTCAAATAAACGAAAGACTCTCAGGTTTGAACACGTGTTGTGACTGCGGGAGGAATTAATGAAAACGCTGGAATTTAATAACGGATTTATTAATTACTGTGTAATTAATTAATCAATCGTACAAAGACACTTAACACTATTGTATTTAACGTTATTCTTTAAATTAAACTGTTTTTTAATTTATCACTCGTAAATGGACAATTTATTATCGCTTGAACATTTTATTCAATATTCACTTCAACATTTCATCCAATTTCCGCACGTATTATTCGCTTGGGTTTATTTTGCTACGTAATAACTTTTTCAGATTATTCGCTGTCAAATTATCGCTCGGTTAACCACCCTGGCCTCCGCAGCTTGCGGCTGCCTTCGCTTCTGTTCCGCTGTCAAGCGCGCTTAAACAACAACAACTTTACTCCCGCGCGCGTCTTATTTATATCTGGCCAGTGCTGGTATCGAACCTTCTAGGCATTCCCAGTGTTTAGGAGACAATCACTTGACTTCTAAATTCTTGTAGAATGTTTCTGATGCTTCCCCAAAGCAGTAGAACATTGTTGACTGTTCTCGGTTCTCTGATAATAACTGATTGTGACCATTTCAAACTATCACTTGACATTCCGTTTTAGCCTCATTACAATATGTATAACTTCCATAATTTTATAAGTGCGGATATTCTTACGATGGCATTGGTGAATGTTACATAGTGTAGAGTGATCTTAAGCCAGTTTATACAGGTTTTAAGCCCTGAGCCGTCGTATACAAAGACTTCCAGACGTCGTTTCGTCTCTTTCATCGTAAGCGTTTGAAAAAAATAGCGAACGAAGCATGTATGAAGAGTTAATACGTGTTGCCAGTCACTCGCTGATCTCAGCGAAGGTCGGACGTGCGTGAAGTGCCTTGTCGTTTTCGAAAGCATTTTGAAAACTTTTGTACCCCGGCAAAAAGGGGTTTTGACTTAAATTTGATTAAATTTATTTCCTTGGTTTAGTTTAAATTTTTTATCTAGATTATTTAACCATTGTAATTAATGTGTAATTATTTTTAGCGATTTAGAAAATACGAAGTTATGAACACTTAAAAGCGGTTTGGGGACATAATGAACGCGTTGTGTTAAGTTTTTCCCACGCAAAATATTTTTTACCATATGTTTTTCTTACTGTCTTATACTTATTATTGTGTATATTTTATTTTAGGATGCCCCAATATAAATAAGGGGAAGCCCAGAAAGGGAAAAAAACTACTAATAGTGTACGAAGACACACATGATGAAGTTGTTGAGCTTGGTCTAAGCAAATCTACAAGGTCGTCAGCTATTTATATTAGGTGGAAACGGATAGAATGCCAGAACTGTCAATAATACTCTCGAAAGAATTCACTACTCATGAATATTTTAATGTTTGTCATAATTCTCTTTCTGAATAATTTGTAAACTGAGAATCAGTATAAATTTTTATTTAAAAGTTAAATAGCAAAACAGTTAAAAATATCTAGAATATTACTATTGTCCCGGTTTCCTCTATATTAATTAGTCACAACAACAACAAAATTGCTAAATCAGTCAAAAATGTAAGCAAATTATTAAATACTGCCACGTGACCCGCGGATAAACCGCCTTACCCCCGGGTCACAGCACATTCACCGGCTAGCTTCAGTAGGTCGCCCAAGGATCTCAAATAAAGCCATCTCGTCAGAGCTCCACTGACCGCTCCCGTTTCATATAGATGAGTAGTGTGGACAAAGCCAGCATATAGTGGGTAGGTGAGTGCAGGTATAAATTATCAGATTCTCGGGAAATTAAATATGAACAAAGGCGGTGGATTCTATAGTTTACAATTTAATAATACAAAATGGTACAAGAATTCATCGCGGTGGTGGTCACTGCCGCCCCGCGAGCCATCTTAATTATTGAAAGATTGGAATTCCACATAAAATCGGCAACGGTCTCCGACGCGCCGCAAATTCAAATTTAGCAATAATAACAAAACATTGCCGCCGTAAGGTCCACTGAATGAATGACTGATTTAAATTAACAGAGAATTAAGAAGAGTACGAGTACACTTCGGGCCCTACGGTCGGCGGAAAACAAATAAAACTATCAATTAATTATTAGATATCGCCCCTCAATATGACCGCTGAAGGCAAACACATTTAAAATACGGCACGCAATTATTAACAACTAAATGTCACTTAGTTCCGAAGCACAGAAAATGGATTTGGGTGGACATCGTCACAAACGAAGACGACCGGATGGCTACATCTTCCTGAATGCGCGTCCTACCGACGCTGAGGTACTTTCACCATAATCAAAATTAACGATACCCACTTGTAGATTGTAGAGAATGATTCGGACCATACTTTGATCGCGGCGAGTGCCTTTGCTCCACGGCAGGCTCGCCACCCATCGCGAGCCGACACGGACGTGGACCGAATTCATCCTCGGATCTGTATCGCTGGTTCCACATCGAGGACCACCCGACTCGGAGAACTCCGATCTTCTGGACAACATTTATCCACGCCGGCGTGTATAGCATACAACGAGCGGCCGAGAACACATCTGCGAAGTCCATCGGAATTCCTTAATGATAAATTCGGGCGTCATTTGCGACGTCCAATCGGGAGTCCCTTATAACATCCAAACGGGCCCTGAGGGAGATACTACATTAGAATACGAATACTAAAACCATACACGGGAGACGAGGATAATTGCCGTGTTTTACTCACCAGATCGCAAGATTTCGAAGACGCGAATCTGGGCCCGATATCAATAATAATCGGACGGGCCGCTTACCTGCTGTCACCTGCCCTTCGATGGCGGCCGCTATTCCAAAGAAAAAGGTTAGGCAACGTAGCGGACGACCATGCCAGGCGTGCCACTCGCTTAATTAAACGGGTAGGAACCCGTAACATCGAAATACATTAATACAAATGTAGGGGTTGGTGTTGGTTGAATCGACCCCTTGTTTGGGTCGAGAAACTACCCCCTAAGGTTGTAAAAAAACAGTGCCATCTAGCATCTTGCCGGCGATGATGAATTTTTTTTTTCAATTGATTCAGATTAAAAGAGCATGTAAGATGTCTGAATAATCATCGTTTTTCTGAATTTGCAAATCATTTATAATAAAATGATCACGGTTTTTCTAAATATTTGGTAATTTCTATTTTACACACAAATAATTTTGGTCTGAAATCGAAAAATTTATAATCTTTAGAATGTGAGTATGTGAGTAATCAAGAACTTCAGCAATAATATTTAAAAATAATTTAGAAAAACAAAATACATTAAACATTTTGAAATTTGTAAAACACACTGATGATGGAAAGATTGTTCCGAAATTGATTGGTGTAATTAATAAAAAATATAAGTAGATACATACAAATAATAAAATGAATATATGAAAAATTTTCATTTGTAATGGATATTGTTAGTAGTTGTTAGTAAGAGAATTATATATTTGATGAAATGGGCTTTCGATAATTTTTCTTTAATTTCATGATTCTGGTATATATTTAACATGCACCTTATTGTTGTTACTCTCCTCCATCTTCTTGAGACAATAGAAATGCAGAACCTTATTCCTTCGGGAGCGCTCGGGAACGGGAGTTGCATCCAGAAAGAACAAGTTTGCAAAAGCTTCAATGAAAAGAGCATTCAACGGGTCAGGCTGCCTGTTGGTGTTTGTAAAATCTAATACAACTCAAAATAATATCCTGATGCTTCTTATGCCTTTTAAAACAGTAAAAAAATTTAATTAATATGCTCACGTTTTGGATTATTAATTTCCCTAAAAATTATCTACACTTATTTCTAGAAATGAATTTTCACGGGTAAGCTGTTTGCAAGTACCTTCATAACTAGTGTCGTAAATATAACAATATTACAGATATAACAATACATGTTCACTGAAAAAATGAGTATGGCAACAATTAGGAATAAAAAATTATCGTTTTAATCACAAGATAAAACATATTTACAATCGTTACGGATTTAACTATTTGACATAAATTAAAATTAATTAAGATTATCAAAAATGAAGACTAACGAAAGAAAACATATTTTCGTATTTGTATCACGACAAGATTCAAACGAGGACTTGGAATCCGACTCGGGTACTTTTCCAAGTATCTACATGTTTTTTAATATATTTTAATTTTCAGAATTGTAGTTTTGTTGTTAAATTAAGTACAAGAAAGCTTGTCAAACAAAATATTAACTTTTATTTGTTTCCTGAAATGATGGTGTTTAAATAATAACTGAAGAGCTCTTTTTGTGATTTTACCCACTTTAGTTGCCAGGCTAAATGGATTTAATTTTACTTTATCGCTTTTTTTAACAAAAGTATAGTATTTTTCTTTTATGCTAGTACCATAATGTCTATTCTGGAACTAGCAGAGGTCATCAGCGGTCATAAAAGAAGTAAAACGTTTTTTATTACACTTTGGAATTACCTCAGAACATGTATACCAGGGAAATGTAACATGCCTGGGAGAATCGCTAATTTTAATATGCGTAGTTAACTTAACATGTTCAAGTGTACAAGAGTAATAAAAATAATGAAAAGAACGATTGCAGAGTAAGTTATTTAATAGGAAACATTTAAAATATTTTTCAATACCAGGACAGTAATGGCGTTTTTCAAATAAATGTTGAAAAATATGTAATTCATTGTAGAGGTTAATAAAGCATTGGTGTGCAAAAATATCATCATATCATTAATGGTCGAAATTCTTCTTGTACCACATTTTTTACTAGAAATTTTAGTATTTTTATTATCTTTCCATATAGCGCTTTTTGCCAAATATGTATAAAAATATTTTTGTTAATTACTTAATCTAACGTTATTTACAATCTTTCTTTGATTATTGGTAATTTTCCACACAACATATTTTATAGCTTCAAAGCACTATTTCATAGCTTATTTTATTATATAGAGATTAATAACAAATTTCCATGAGACGACGGTCTCGGAGGTTTTGATGAGGGGAACCTCAGTACAGTGTACTTATGTAAAGATTTAGATCTGGGGATCTCACACTCGATACGTATGCACAGACATCAACTAGATACGTATAATTAATTATTCTGAGCACACAAACAGAAGACATTAAAAACATTTTAAATGCATTTACTACTACAGGGGTGATTCAAATTCATCCTTACAAGTCTACCGTTCTTACTGTTTGCCGCACAACACGCGTAAAGTGAGCTTCGAGATAAAACATATATCAAATCGCCTATTGGTATCAAATATCTGTTACACAGTCCACTGTATACAGAGTGGACTGCGCAACCCACGAGTTATATCTAAATGTCTCACTGAAGCGTAATCCCTATCTAGGAGATTGTCTCGAGATGAAAATTTCATAAAAGTCGAATTTACGATTCGATAAAATGTTTGTGTCTTTATACAACTCGTCTTTATTCTATAGATCAAAAAAGAACGTGAAATTAACTGTCACCAGTATGTTGTATTTTGTAGTATTTTAAATTCAGAGAAGAATCATCTTTAAGGTACAGATACACATACTTATAACTGACATGCTCATTAGCATGCTCAAAACTAGCATGCCCTAACAACTGTACACACTTGCTCATTATTATAACATGCTTATTTTAAGCACGCTAATAAATAAGCATGCTCAAAGCTAACAATTAAACACACATGCTTATTAGTGGCATGCTCTTATCATAGAATAGAGAGAAACTCTAGTTCAAAATTGAAACTTTGCAAACTGAAATAGAAAATTCAAGTGAACCAAAAAATCAAAACAGTTCTTGGGTATAATCAAACACGCATGCTTATTACTGGTATACTCTTATAGAATATAGACGCTCTTGTTCAAAATGGAAACTGCAAACTGAAAAAGAAAATTCAAATGAACCAATAAATCCAAATATTGTTGATTATAGTTTTTTATAATTTTTATTGTAAGATTTGAATCATTCATGTCTTTTAATTAAGTTTCATAAACTTTTTTCTTGCTATATTATTTTTACATAGCGGTGACCGAGTATTCCACAGACATTTGTGATTCCTATAATAAGTTAGGAAAAGTAATGTTTTATCATCTCCCCAACGTGCCATGTTTGCTTCATCTGTCGCGGACTGAGAAGATCGCATTGATAATAGATACTAGCCGCGAATGACATAAGCATGCTTATAATAAGCAAGCCTATTCACACATGCTCAAAAGATACCCATCTCGTGGTGAATGACAATAACATGCTCACAAATCAACCGGCGGTTGATTTTTGAGCATGCCACTAATGAGCATGCTTATTACTAGCAATGTGCGTACACACATGCCACCAATAAGCAAGGGCTAAAGAAAATCAATACTGCGCATGCTCACATGCCACTAATAAGCATGTGTATCAGTACCTTTGTACATAAATTTCTGAAACGCGAGGGCAAAGTTTCATCCGAGTAGTAGCAGTTTAAGGTGATCTATTTTGTGTTTCTGTGAGATAAGTACTACCTACACTTCTATATCACGTATTATAATTAAAGGTATATATGTATACTTAATATTTATATAATGTGTGGGACTGCACTAATATCCCTTCATACTGGACTGAATACTTGTTATCATCATTATAATTGATACATTATAAACATCAGTGTACAAATATGTTTTTCCAGTCAATAAATAGAAAAATAATAATTTACTACTTTCATCGGGAAACAGACACTATCTTTGTAAAATTTTATAATTATATTTTCAATCAATATAAATTTTAATATTTAGAAAATTTTAAATGGAGTTTTGAAATGTATATTAATAAATTTCCAATTAATAACAAAGGTCCAGTTAGTTTTATTGGTTGTTTAGTTTTCTATATAAATACTTCCTATTCCAGAAGATCTAATGACGCAACTTCCTAATATTTTAATCAACGAAATTTTAATCTTCGTCCATGATCAGGAGAACCCGATACCAATAATATTTAAAAGTTTATTTTATAGATACTATAATATTCGTTTAGTTCGTTGGCCAGCCTAATCCGCCATCTTGCTTGGTCATCACATCGCTTACAATATATAAAGCATGTGACACCATTATTTTGTATTGTTTAAATAATTGAGTACATAACTTGATACAATTAATAATAATAACATGTAGAATGTATTTAGGTTTCTCAATGTTTGTTTTGGGTAATTGAAATCTGGCTGACATAAGCAAGCTCGCGCAATTAGCGATCAAAATATTGTTTACCGTTAACATGTTTACACAGGCAACATCGCTTTTAAAACTGTTTACAAAGCTTACACATATTTTTTATCTGTTTTGTCTAGCGGAAAAATTCAACTGTCCATGAAGTGTATCTGAATTGCCCAAATATGTAAAGAACTAAATGAGACTTCAAAAGAAATGGAAATTGCCCTGACAAACTGACTGAAATTGAATGCTTTGCATATTTATTCATTAGAACCTATGGCAAACCATAGGCATCACCTCTCTCCACCTGCCCACCTCACCCCGTCTTATCGATATTTACACCCTAACTCTACCGCATAACCTAACCTAACCCCACCGCATGGCTACCTTGCCGCCTCCCACAACACAAATGTCTTTTGATTGCCATACGTTCTAAATTATACAATTATACGTAGTTACATTCTTCTACAAAACACAGGCACTTTTAACATACGTAGGAAGAGTGCGGCTATATATCTATATACAGAGATACTATATATCTATATATATATACAGAGCCGCCCTCTTCCTAGATGTATGTATGTTTAAAGTGCCTGTGTTTTGTGGCAGAATGTAACTAGGTATTTTTCTCATACACCATTTTTCTCCATTAACATCTCTGTCCCTAAGCGAATATTTAAATTAATAATTCATTTTAAACTGATTCTGAATCTCGAGCAACACCAGAATGACATGAATAAATAGAACACTGGGAACCCTATTTTTCTGTGTCATAGAATGAAGAAAATATCGCCGAGAGGATGTGGGCATGTTAAAAGAGAATATAATATAGATCGAGTGTTCGAGGCAGCAATGAGGATATCCGCAAAAATAAATGATACTTGAATATTTGTAGTTACTATTAGACACTCCAACAATCACGACCGTGCTTGGTAAGGTGTATGAAAGAAATGCAACAAGGGTGGTAATCCCGGTATGCATGAAAGTGAAGCCGGGACCTGGAAAATGAGGATCTAAATTAAATTAAATGCTATGTAAATGCTGTGTGAAAATAAGGTCGTTCAAGCTTATCTGGTAAATCCATAGATAGAGTAAAGAATTAAGGAATTAGCTAATTTACAGCACAGCGAACAGGATAATAAATTAGATGATTTACATCACAGTGAACAGAATTAGGAAAGGATCATGACCGCGATTTCGTTCTCCTGACTAACTAACTAGGTTACACCCGGTTTACACCTACAGGCATTGACAATGAGGATAGAATGATACGATAGAATTCTCTAAAATTTCGGCCTTTACATTATATTTTGGTGAGTTTTAAATTATGCATTTATCAATTGAAATTTATTTATACACGTACGGTGTATAGCACCATTAATAAAATAGTAATAACAAAGATACATGCTAACAGTTTTAAGACAAAGTGGGTAGGTACACAAGAGATCAAACAAAATAACAATCAAACATTAATTGAATAAAATGCTATATGATTTGAAAAACGAAAAAGTCAACAAAATTTTTAGTAAAACTGTAAAATATTAGCAGATTTTAATATAAAACCAATCACTATCTCAGATTCTACTGCATATCTGTTTTTAAAGTAGGCAAGTGGTCGTGGAATACATCTACCGACTCACTGAATTGGTTTCCCAGTCTGTGTAGTCTAAAGTTGGCATGATAATAGACCACTTCTCTTGTAACTTTAAGGGGGAAAACCTATCGAGATATTTCAAAAAAATCGTTTTTTAAATTTTTTCATTTTCTTAAAGCTTAAGGTCTTAAGAATGTCTGGTAAATTTCAAGCAAAAATTAAAAAAATATCAAAGTTATAGCTGATAATAGTGGTATCCCTTTGTTGATTACGCGCAGGTAGCTGCCAGTCGGACTCTTTCATAATAAAAACGTTAGATCTCTTTCTATTACGTTTATGCTCCATGATATGGGAATTCTTAGCAAGGTGAATGACTTGTATTATGGACTTGGAATCGATTATTTTATATAAGCTGAAAAATTTAGCGATTTATTCATTGCTCAATTTTTAAATGCGTTTTACTCGATACCATGTTTTGAAAATCGGTGACCAAAATATCTCGGCAACGAATGAATCAATCAAATTGAAATTTCTAGTAGTAATCTATACATTATTATCTAGTCTGTGTCGTAGGTTTTTTTTGTGACTTAGTTTTTTTTATCGGCATAATGAACCCTATTTTTCCCTAAAACCGCTATTTTAAATTTTTACGCCCGCCATTTTGTAAAATCTTTATTTTTAGAAACCTACGTCCAAGACTAAATTAAAGTGTCCATTTTGATAATCTTTTTGTTTTTTTTATTCTGATGATTACAGATGAAATGGGAGTAGTCACCGCGGAGGACCTTTTTTCAACAGTCGACAAAATCCAAGAATTTTCCGCCAATGTTGAATATTTTATGATAAAAATCATTAAACATATTATTACAAGTATGCACTTTTACGAAAAAATAATATCAATACCATAATTTATATACGTTTTCTCAAAAAAAAAAATCACAAAAATTGTCTTTTTTCGCACTTCGTATGTAGGTATTCCCTCCTAATAATGCCAAAATTATTAATAGAAAATATCGACGGTCCCTACGTTTACTATCAAATTTTGTTACTACCTTACTTACTTTTTTAAAACCATCCAATTTACTAAAGCAACTATGAAAGGAAAGTTAATGTTTTTCTTAAAATTATCCGAAAATATGAAGTAATTGAATGGTTTAAGATACTTAAAAAATAATCAAATATTGCGAAAATACGTAAAGACTGTCGATATAATGTTTAATAAAATTTGAAAAATGTTGATAAAAGGGATGCATGGTCCCCCAACTATTTTATAAATGTTGTACAGGGGCTGATGAAAAGAAAACCGCAGTCAGTTTTATGAATTTTATTTGTGCACAGAGGTACAAAGGTGTTTATCGTTTAACCTAGATAGATTAGTCGATCGTCAGCTGGCTGCTTTGGGTTGACGAACCGTGTGCCTGTGGTGTTGATGACGGTTGGTCTTTGGGCGTTGTTGGAGAACGGGAAAGAAGGGCTGTCGTTGGAATACAGAGACCGGTGTCGTGAAATTGGGGATACTGGTGGACGACGGATGTAAGCGGTGTATCAAGGTGAGGTTGATGAGGATGGTACTGTAAGCTGGAAATATTGGGCGCCGATGTATGTTGCGAGGGCAGAGTAGCGATGACGATGATAGCGGCAGACTGGAGATTGGTCGTATCGTAGAATGACGTGCTACGTAGCAAAGTGGTGCTACGGGTAGCGGTCGCCGAGCAGCGTGACGTTGTGGTTACGACGTAGGGAATCAAACTAACTTGGGACTTCGCCACTAAGTCTTTTATATCCCAATGTTGGTGTCAAGATGTGTACAAAAGACCTGTGTGCGAAAGGAGCCGTCAGCATATTTACATTCCTTTGTCTTCGTGAAATTTGCATTTGCATTATTCATTTTTATCCTCCTGTATGCAGCGTAGGACGCGCCAGGTCAGCAGTTTCTAATCTCCGATGTCGATCTTATCTGTATGTAAACATGTAAAAAGTGGCAAGAAAGATAGGACACGGCCACTACCGGGAGATGGACTTATTCTTTCTTCCCGAGGGTGACTGTGAAAGATAAGGGCAGGGGGTATTTTCCGGTTCTAGATCACTATACGATGCAGATACTCTCTGGACACGGAGAGTTCTGGTCAAACCTTTTTGACCTTGGACTCTCCGCAGATCCGTGGTGTACCTATGGCCGTGTGGTCCAGATGTCGGAACATATCCTCTGGGTATGCAAGATAATGAACGACGCGAGAGAGGACTTGATTGAGGGTATAACTGGGCAGAGCATTAATATACTGGGCCTTCGTCCCTCCAACGAAGACCTGGTAAGGAATGTAAGGAACTTCAGATGCTTCCGTGAGTTTGTTAGGGTGTGGGTTTCCCGGTGGTAAATCCTGTGGGGACCTGCGTAAAGAGCTTGGCTCTTGTAGAACTAATCGATACATGACTGATGTTTTGAATTAGGTTACTTTTTAATCTCCGATGTATTGCTCTTGAATCGGATGAATATCTGCCGGTCCTGACTTCCCTTGCCGGATGTCACGTTTTTGTTTTGTCTTTCTTTTTCCCCTTGTTGGGTGCGGTTTGTTCTCTTTTATTTTTTTTGTCCTGTCTTCGACTTGACGCCATCCACTGCCGCTGCCGTGGGATTTCGTTTTTTATTTTATAGCATTAAATTCTTATTATTATTACTTCTTTTTATCATTTTATGTAGCTACTTTATTGTATTTCTTTGATTTTGTTATTTACACTTCTATTACTTTGTTTATTTTTTTTTTCTTACTTTTATGTTACTATTTTTCTTTCTATGTATTTTATGTATTATAATTATGTATTTATGTATTTTGTTTTCAATAAAGACGTATCTTAATGCGGGGACAGTAAATGGCTTTGTTCGAGCGGCCGTGCCACTTTGCAACGGTTTATAGGTATTTAACGATGCAGATCAGCACGGTCCTGCTTGTTACTTGAACAAAATGTCAACCTGGAGACGATTGAGTATGACCGATATGGAAGCTTTTGCTCTTTGAACGGTCCTGGGTAAGCGGTGGGTACCATTCAATGTATGTAAACACAGACGTCCGCACTTTTGAGTGCGCGTGTTTTTTCTTGCTCGATTGATTTTCCGTGGGAATTTCAAAACGCGTGGGGAAACTGATTATGACCCCACATAATTATTAACTGAATTTATTCGTATTTTTTTTGAACTGTAAAGTAAAAGTAGGTATGTGTCACAAACTTCCATGTGTTTTCTTTAGTATTCATTTTTGTTGCAGCGATGTATTGTTCGTGGAGGAAGTAAATAAAATACTATTAAATTCTTGCAAGGGACGCGTGCCGTGTCCGGCGAGCTTTCCCGGTCCGGCGATGCAGCCGCGCGCGCGATTAATGATCTCCCGCTCCGCGACCGGCGCGGCACAATGGTCGGCTGGCAGAGCAGTCACCCATTGTTACGGCGGTCGGTAAATAGCCCCGCCTGATAACACGCCCGCTGATTGCACGGGATTACGCTGCACGTGCCGCGCGCTCTAAAGGCGCCACGATCAAAAGAGAAACGTGTTACAATTGAAAACAATTCAATTATTCGTTTTTTAAAAATTCAATTAAGAATTACGTTTACACGGCACAGACCTGTCCAAAATGACACGCCGACGGGAAGATACTTTCTGGTTTTGAATGAAATTGGAAAAAAATACATATCAGTACGTTGAGGCGTGAGTTTCAATTTCAATTCAATTTATTTATTTTGAATATAACATTTACATTACAAACATATGTATATATTATTAACAAGTGAGAAAATACACAAACAATAAAATATCAAAGGTGTAGGAGAATCCTGCTTCGGAAAACCCTCTCAGAGACATGGAACAGATCAATATCCAGAGTTATACTGTTCAACATAGCAGTAGTTCTTCCAACAGGCATAACCATTGGCAGGTTGGTCCTGTATATTGGAATGTGAAGCAGTCTATCCTGACGTTGTCTTAGGTAATTATCGGGAACATACAAACCAATGCTCTGCATAATTTCAGGATTATCGATCGTACCGCACAACAATCGAAAAAAATGCGTAATCAGATACACATTCCTTCTAGTCTCTAAACTGTTGTAGCCAAGCATACCCTAGAGGAATTCGGTTGGGTAAAGCCAATGATAACTGCCCGTACTCTCTCATGTAGAGATATCTTAGAAACTTTTTTGTACTTTCTCTACCATAAGTGAGTACTTAAGCTCATGTGGCCCCCAAATCATCGAGCCACTCTCGAGTCTGTTTCGCACCATTTTATGTAATTTTTTGTAATTTGTTTTATGTTTATATATTCAATTTTATTCATTTATTCAATTTTATTCAAAATATATATGTTAAAATATATTTAAAAAAAAATAAATCAAATAACATCGGAATAATTTGATAATAACTATAATTCGGATATAACGAAGTACATCTTTTTTTTTAGAGTTAAATATAACTTGTTTCAAAATATTGTCTGCGCGCCGCTTATGCATACTAAGGTTGGATTCACAAAATTCAAAGCTCAGTTGATTAAAAATGTGTTTTGTGTTTTCTGATGTAATATGTTTTAAGGACTGCTCTGGCCATATTTTTCTCACGCAGTCAAATAAAACAGTATCAAACTATTGTATTCGAAAAATGCGTGCACATTTTTTTGCAAGAAAGTTTATCTTACTTATCACACGTTAACTGATCCGTGTTATATCGTTAATATCGATCGAAATAAATTGGTTATCCTCGTAGCCCAGTGGGTACGACACTGACTTCTCACACCGAGGGTTCCGGGTTCGATTTCCAGTGCGTTAACAATTAATCTATGTGATTTACATAAACCTGGGTGTTTTGTGTCGTATTTTGCTTCTGTATATTGGTCTTTTGGCCTGTCAAGCGTAAATAATTAATTTAAAAAAAACTGATATCACTAGAGTGATATCAAAGTACAATGCAAGAATATTTAGGAATGTAACATGTTACAAATACACAACAAAAGAAATAACAATCAATATTAAAAATTATTTCAACGGTTATGTTCTAAACTAACGACAATTATGCACAGGACAACTGCGCAACGACAACAAATAGCAGGATAATTAAAATTTTCCGACCTTCAGGATTGTGTTTTCTTGGGTATTATGCCGTAATAACACGTAACACAGAGCACAGGATAATTAAAATGTTGCGACCTTCTGGATTTTGTTTTCTGGGGTATTATGCCGTGTTATTACGGCATAATACTGGACGGAAATGTCGTATTAACCGGCATAATACCCCATAAAACACAAACCTGAAGATTCTGAGTGGCCGTGAAGACCTAAGACCATTCTTAACAATGTTGCGACATTCCCATTTGTTTTAATTGTGCAAGTTTCATTTGCAATGTTTCACAAGGCTGAAAAGTAAATATTACGTTTAATATTATTAAATTATTAATTTAATTTTATCAAATTATTATTAAACTAAATATAACGCCTTGTTAATATATATAAAAAATAACTTCTGTTCTCTTGTCTAAATTTGACGTTTTTCAAGAAAGATTTTTGCGCGTATTTACCTGCGCACTGTTGTCACTGCGCTCTTTCGCCTTGCTCGGTGTAGTCTGCTCATAATTGTTGGCGCGCAGATGGCTCGTGTGCATAATAATACATTAACAGTAGAGAAATTTTCAACAGAAACAACCCACAATACAAACAATATTAAATATACAAAAAATTTTAATAGATATATCGGATAATACCGTTATTCAATAATATCAAACCAAATTTGAGTGCACGACTACTTAATCGAGGTTATTTTGTTTGATGTTTCACTTTTGCATTTAAATTGCTCAGATGTTTGCTTTTTAAGCAAATATCGGAGCAAAACTACGTTATTTCTTGTTTGTACGCGAATGGTACATTTGCTTGACTTTTATCTTTGAAATAAACCAGCAATGCAGGAAGGAATTTTCCGGTCTCCGAATAAACTCTGGCGACCCCAGCTTGGCCAGCCACCCTATATGTGTAGAAACCATAAAGGATGTACATTTTGTCTTCTACGGATTACCTATCCAGGCGACTTCCATGTTTCATTGTTATCGAAAACTGTAAATATAATTTTAAAATATAAAACTATAAAAAAATAAAATATATTGATTTTACTATTTTACTATATTAAAAATCAACTTATATTATTTGATTAATTACGCTTATATATCTCGGAAATACCTTTCCATCGTCAGGGTGTTATATATATGTAAACATATCGAAATGAATAATGTCTTTTGTTTTTTGTTTTGAAAAACAAAAAACAAAATACATTATTAATTTTGATAGTTTGACAAATATATATAACACCCTGACGATGGAAAGGTATTTCCAAAACATGTAGGTGTAATTAATCAAATAATATAAGTAGATTTATACAAATAATACAATCAATATTTTTAAAAAGGTCAATCTACAATGTTGCTGAATCAATTGAAAAAATATAAAACTATAATTACAAGTATATGAATCGAAATAAATTTATTTGTGGTAAAAATATAATTTATATTAAAAAATTTGATTCACTAAGAATACATTTCATCATCATCATCATTATCTTAAGGTCAGAGGCCCAACTACTCGACAAGGTGCTTCCAAATTCCCCTGTCTTGTACTACTTCCGTATGCGTTAAACAGTCATAGCATTTTCCGCTTTCATACTTTTTTTTGTTTCTTCTCCCAGCTTAATCTGGATCAATCCACCAGACGCCTTATTTACAGGGTTACTTGTTTTTTTGGCATTTTTAGTACATGTCCAAGCCACCGCATATGTGATATCTCTATATGTAGGAGAAGGGGCTCAGTGTTACTCCCGCTACCCCCCTTAGAAAATTCATCTCGGCACCCTGGATCCGTGCTCTCACTCTCTCCGTTAGAATCCAGATTTGATGGCCAAATTACGGTGGGTTTGCACACAGATTTGAACAGTCAGTTTTTTCTTGACACTTACCGCGGATTTTCTTATCACCGCACAATATAGAGAACATAGAATGCCGGCCCTAGCTCCAATTCTTCTATCTTTTTCACTCTTTTACTTCGTATCGCTAGAAAATTCCATCAAAGAGATTTAAATTTATCAACGCTTCAGCTGCGTCCCCTGTTTACGGATCAAGTTGCTCATGGTATCTACCTACGACCATTATCTATTATGTATTTAGGGGGTAAATTTTCCGCGTCAGTTCTGGTTGTGTGGTCGTGAGAAGAACCGTTGCACTTCCGACGTTTCGAGCAGATCACTACCTACCTACCTTCAGAGGGGGGGGTGACTTATCACTCTTATACGATCATGAAAACACGTCATTTAAGACCTACAGTTCCAAGCAAAGTAAATTTAATTAGAATAATTTGGTCGAAGTTTATGCCCTATGGTATAGCTTTTCAGAATTTTGCCTATGTGTGGAAGGTTTAAGAAATTATTCGGTCCTAATCGTTTTTTATTGGGTGTGTTAGTGATTTTTTTTTTTTTTTTGGGGAATTCAAGTTTTATCTAATAACCTAACGTCTGTCTGTCTGGCTTAATATATTAGAAAAAAAATCTAACAAATAACCTAAATCGTCTGATATCTAAAAACTATGTAAATAAAAACACCTTATACATCTTTCACCTGGATGTTATGTTTTTTAATACGTCAATTTAATTTTAAATAATAGTATTTGTCATCTTTGACAATTGTATTTTATACTTAATCTAATTAATCGAAAGTTCGAGACATTACTAATTACTTCACACTTATGATACGATTTAGTATTCCAATATAAACAGGGCGATTTAATACTTTACTTATGTTCCCTAAATTTATAAAGATCATTTGCTCTTTAGATATAATATTTATGCAGATTTGGCGCTTAAAAATTTCCTTTTAAAAATGTCCACTGCGTGTTTGTTCTTCTCTGTCAGTGTCAGTACAAAAGTAACAATATATGCAAGTATAAAATTACAAAAGTATGCAAGTACAAAAAATTAAAAAAGTACTAAATTAAATGTTATATATGCAAGTACCTACCTATTACTACGCTTAGTGTACTAAGATTATGGTATTTCTGGACTGCAGATTGCTATTATATGATTTTTACTTCCTTTCTTTTATTTCGTGGCGTCGCTTGCTTGACGAAAAAATTTTGGATCGATTTAACTCTTTTTCCATGATCCAATCGAGCTGAAACTTTGCAAGTAGACTTTGCAGTCGTGGCAACGATCAAGAAGATCTATCAAATTTTCGTTGAAAAATAATTATTATAGTATAATTTTGTATTTTTTAAATTTTTAATAGTTTTTTCATACAACTCAGTAAGTTGTGTGGAGATTCCGACGCATCTGGTAGACACGGAACCTGATTATAGTATAATTTTGGATTTTTGGAATTTTTTATTTCTCCCTTTCGTAGCGTCGCCCGACCGAAGCCCAACGCGTAGGTTAAGCGCCAAACCAGTTTCCACTAATAAATGAGATAGGGAGTATAATAAAAACTTGGTTTTTATGAGTAAGTTTTATTAGTATTTAAGTTATTTCAATTTAAAATTTAAATTATTTTTCCATTATTTTTTTACGTAACCTTGAATAAATCCATTGCCTGAATAAACAATATAATCCGAATAAAAACTAAATTACTTTTGATATTTATATATATATATATACGTGCTCTAATAATATCTATGGAGGAATCTTTGTGGAACATTTGATTTACTTAAAATCGTAAGGTGCGCTTATTGTACTTTGTACGAGCAAAATAATCAACTAATGCTTGCCAATTTCTCATGGTAAATCTCCAAGATCCTAGAGATACCTTTACATATCATGGCAAGACTTTCTCGGTCGTATCGATTGAAATATATTATTAAATAGAATATGCAATTGTGCAGATAAGCCATCATGTCGTATTCCACAAAAGAATACAATATTTTACTCTCCTTCTTCAAGAAAAATTGACATAAAGCGCACGGCATGAGTATTTCAGATAGACATCTTACATTACTCAGTAGAAATATCTACTTCATCGTCAATTTTATATTTGAAATTGAACTCCGTAGTAAATTCTGCAGCATTTACGTATATTGGAGCAAGAGCTCAAGTGAATCCTTTGTTTGTCTATTTCGAATTCCTGTTTCGTTTTGAATTATGCTATTCTCCCTGAATTCAAAAGAATTTGAAACTGAAAAGGCTTTTTTTCATTTGTATGAAATAAACTGAACTTACATGGTATTTGTTAGATTGGTTCAATACATTCTCAGTGTGAACAATATTTAGATAAACTTTATCAACAATTAACGATAATACAGTTCACATAAAATAAACTAATTTGACTTTTTTTTTTGCCATTGCGATGTGTCTTTTTTCAGTAAATGTTGCAGTATCCAAATTTTATTTACAATTATATCATTAATTACTAATCAAAATTAAGTGGTATCCTCAGAAGAATAAAGAATTTTCTTTAAAAATGATATTATGATTGCAACAACTGCCGATTGGGTAGATTTGCGTTATCGACGGATAAGCAAATAGATCTTCATTGAACCCGCTAAACGTTGATTTTAGAAAATATTACATTATATACAGAGAATAATACATTACATTTACTAGATTGTAAAATATGTTTCATTAAATTGCACATATATGTAGATACATATAATAAGTTTCATTATTTTAAAGAAATATGGATAAAAGCTATTCAAATATTCAATACTGTCCTAGAGAACTAGAATCATTGTGAGAATAAATCATTAAAGTAAATTTATATATTTTTTTATTAGTGAGCAAATAAGAAAAATTATGTATTGATTAGTTTGGGGTTCATTCAAATATCATACAGTGAGAGATAGGATCCAGGATGCTGAGGTGAGTTTTCTAAGAGAGGTAGCGGGGGTCACACTGATGGACAGAGTAAGAAGTGCTGACATAAGACACACACTTAAACTAATTCCTACAAATAGAAAAATCACAAATGCGATGGCTTGGACATGCGCTAAGAATGCCAGAGGAGCGAATGCCAAGAAGAATCCTCTTGGCAACCCTGGAAGGAAGACGGCCTATGTGTCGCCCTAGATAAAGCTGGGAGAAGCAACAAAAAATGTATGTGAAAATAGAATGGTTCTATGCAGAAGCAGCATTTTCTTCTTGATGTTTGACCGCCGCGGTGCTCGAGGTCTTCCTCGTTGTCCTCTGCTAACAATTATTATTAATGCAATTCGACGATGCGATTATCTGCTTTCTTTATTACGTGACGATATTATCTCGGACAAGCTTCTTCCATCTTCTCCGTGATCGGTGCAATCTTTTTTTATTAATTCACTTACCTAAATCACCTACAGCTAGCAGCATTGCAATATTTTATTTTATGGATGTCTAAAAATGTATTTCGTTAACTATATTTGTAAACGTATGTTCTGAAAATATAATTATTGGAATTTGCTCTAAATGCAATTACGGCCAATAAGACTCTGTCAAAGGAAGCAAGACTTACGGTACATAATGGAGTTCTATCCATTCTATCCATTACGTGCCATTCCTGATGTATGGAAGTAAAGCCTGGAATTGACAAAAGAGAAATGAAAGTAGATTTAATGCGGTGGAAATGCGGTCACAAAGACGCTTCTGTGGAAAATCTTTGGTCGATAGAGTGAGAAATGAATAAATTAGACGTGAATGCAATGCTGGCAGTAGTGTGGTAGATAGAATAAAGAAAGAAGTGCTAAAATGGTTTGGTCAAGTGGAACGTATGAACGAGGAAAGGATGGTTATGAAAATATATGAGGCGAGTGTTGAAAGCAACAGTAATAGAAGGCATCCGCGAAAGACCAGACGATCAGATACTACAAGTATTTGAGGATGGCCCTGTTAAAAGTCGCAACAACGGTAGAACTTGTATGAGAAGATGTATAAATGTGGCCGAAGCAAAAGTGGTGTGCCAGGATAGAAGAGTGTGGCGTTCAATCCTATCTGCCTACCCCTGCGGGGAAACGGCGTGATAGTTAGTTAGTTAGTCAACTTAGGAATTATTATTTCATAATGATTAGCTATAAAAGTATCTTTAAAAAAGAAATTTTCTCTGTGAGACTTCTATAATTTATTTTATTGTAGATATTTATTTGTTTACTCCTTTGAAAAAACTGTACCATCAGAACAAAATGGTTATACATACAAACACATTCAAATATAACATTTCTCTTTTTCGAAGTTTCATTTGTAAATAGTACTAAAATATTATATAAACAATGTTGAAAGAACACTTACAAGGGACATCGTTTTATTAATAAATTAAAAAAATAAATATAAGGTGTTAAAATAATTTACGTTTTTAAGCTCTGCGCCAAGGTTGTTGTGTTACGATTTATTTATTTTTTTCTGTGCAAATATCCTTTTCCCCTCTCGAGTTATATGTTGCGCCTTGTAGTGTGTAATGTGTGTGCCAAAGGGCGGTGGTTTCTTTGGGCGCGGATAACGACATTCATCACGGAGCAGGTTGGCAGTTCACTCGCCCGCTTGCGGCTCGTGTTTGCGCGCGCTATATAAAATTCCAAATCTATTATGTATGAGATATTTTGTTATCGATGAAACGACCAAGGCCAATACGGACCGATGAGTTTCGTGATATATCTGTTATTGAGGCGGCCTTTTATTAAAATTCCAGCTTGATTTATTACGTCCTCTTAACCTCAATGCACATTTTTTGGGAATTTTTCTCGATATTAAAACTGCTTTCCTTTCGAGATTTTTTATTTCTTGTCATATTACGGATTCTCTTATCTATGGTCGTAGACATAAACATTTAAGAATATAACTCAAGCTAGAAAAACGTAACGTCTTAACGGTATAAACATTAAAGAATATAACTCAAGCTAGAAAAATGTATATGGATACAATTACATATCGGTTTATGAAATTATCATTTTTAAAAGGAATTATTATTTAAATAAATAAAACAAACTTAGTTAAACACCACTTATATTTATTTTCAAATCGAACCAGATGCAAAAATTAGAGTAAAAGAGCACCTGCGTTGTTTAAAAAGTAGTGGGTTCTCAGAATTTGTTAACCATTTAATTGAAGGAGACCACACGTTCAATAATAGTTCAGGAGTTAGTATTATTCATAAAAACGGAATAAGTAATAGATTAGATAATTTAGAGGCATTAGAGATAAGAAAGGTCATTAATATGAATATAAAATCATTAATAATCAAGTAAATTTATCTTTAAGTCCACTTTCAAATATGTTCCCTCTTAATAGTAATATTCCCTGCAAAATCCCACCCCCTACCCCCACTATTAGCACTCTGTCTTTTCAATTTTCACACTTGTATATAAGCACATAATTTTTGTATATACAGGCAGTTAAGATTCTCCCGGAAGAAGCTACGGTCATAGCGAAACCTGGTTGGATTTGAAAATAAATATAAGTATTTTATAACTAAGTTAGTTTTATTTATTAAATTATAGAGACTCACCACCGTTTGCTTCCTTCGAAAATTGAATTATTTATTTATTTATTTCAATATACGGCACAGATGTACATTTTACACAATAATATTACAAGAAATCCAAAGAGTAGAACAGCAAAAAATTACAGAATTGACATAGTATATATAGTTGTTTAAAGTTATAACAGTAATTTAGAAAAAGGAGGTGTAAAGTATATAAGATACAACATAATTTAGATGAAGAAGATGTGAAGTATACACAAGGTTAAAAAAATAGGTATAATAATTTATTTGCTATTGCATTACGAATTCAGGACGGCATGGTGTAGAGCTTTTGGTAGCGAATCTTTATAGTGTGCTAAACTGTAATTAAAAATATCAGAGATATGCGCATAGGTGTTACCTAGCCTATGCAGTCTGGGTACAAGAGAGTTAAAATATGAGTTGGTTCTAAGGTTTTCACAATAAAATAGGTTTTGAAATCATTAATCACAAAGATAGTACCATAAACAGGAAAATTTAGCTTGGTGAAAATACAATTCTCGCATTTAATGCACGCATTCCGTGCAAAACATTCCGAGCAAAAAACACTAGAAAGCGGTTCCTCTCAGGACAGCAGCACCGCGCTTCTTCTTCACTTTTCTCTCCGGTCTGACTCCACAGCAGTGTTCGTTCCTCATTCCGTGTCCACTATGTAAATCTTAACAATGCGTCGGTTGGAATCTAAGTAATAAGTGAGGATACATTCAATATTAAGTCGTGGGTTTCTAAAGCTATTTACATTTCCTGCCTCATTCTACGCAACCAACGAAGACAGACTTCGCGATATTGACACAAACGCGAGAGTAGGGCTGATTGTGGAGACAATCTCGTTCCTTGGTTTAGTCTTTCTGATGAAAGACCATTAAACGTATGACCTCTTTAACTTCGATGTATTTTTTAAGTATTTAGGAAGTTTTAACAACTTACTGCTGAAGGAGGATTGGAAAAATAAACTAGGCCAAAAAGTTATAAAGGAGGAAAGTTGAAATAGAAAATATTATAGTCAATTCTCTTAACAACAGCAGAATAAAACGGATCTGAACCCTTGAATATTTATTAGCTTTGATGCTCTACTTATATAATCTTATATCTTGGGATAATATTAAAAAATGCGTTTGCTGTCTAGAGACTTGTAAATATTTATTTATATGATTTTTATTGTACATGGTTTCAAATTAAACATTATGTATTGATCTTAGGTGATAAAATGATTAACAAGGCTACCTACCTTAATACAGGTAATAAGCATGATAACAGATTTTGAAATAACATTATATATTGTAGGTACACGTCTACTATTACCGAAAATAATATTATTTCGGGAATAAACTAAGTTTTTACGCAAATAATTGAATTTTAATCTATATATTTTAAATTTCGCGTAAAAACGCCCGCAGCTGTCATTTCGTCCACGTGACGTCAAGCCTCAGTTAACATTGCGTTGTATCTATGGCAACGGTTCAAAGACACGGTGATGGGTACTGAGGCGTGACGTCATTCGTTCTGACCGGTGTTTCAGTTAAAATGGCGGATTGCACAATTTTTTACTTTTATTTTATTGAAAATCTTATTAAACTCATTCTATTATTATCATATTAAAACTGGATAATTTTATAGAATCCTTTCAAAATATTTTCTTCTCTACAATCACTTATTCTTTAATTCTCTAATACTGTCATCATGCCTATTACTGTATACCTATCGAGGCAGGTAATGGTGGTGAGACTTGCTACATATTATATAATATTTATTTGTGTATAGTTGTGTAAAAGACTCTGAAATGAAACGGAATAAAATATATCTCTTTCTTTATATCTAAAATATTAGTGTAAATAAAAAAAGTAAACATTTATGCCTAAATGTAAAACAACCCAAATGCAGCATCACTATATTTATAAAGCCATTAATTACTATAATAACTTACCTATCGAGATACGATGCATCAGTAACCGTTCAGAGTAAATCAAAAAAAAAATTCCCAAAATCAAACTTAAATTCATAAATCATTTAAACGTTTAGCTTTTTTCAAATTCATTTAATACTTTCATTATCAACTTATCTTTTATACCGTATTAATAAATAACTTGTATATACTACATTTATATTATAATAAGAACTGTGGCTCCCTCATCAGACTCAAGAGCTTCTCTTCACTGATGAGATCCTACATGACTATAAAGTATTTTAAAAAAATGTTAATCTAATATGTAAATAAATAAGAACTGCATTTGTACTATATATTAAATAAATTAAAAAAATATAAATAAATGACAGAGAATTTTGATTTTATTTGTATTATTAAAATATTATAAAAAGTATTTGCCATTTAACACTTTCAATGAACTTTCGCAAGTGATGAGGATAATCAAATTTATTGAAAACATGACCCAGAAATGAAATTATTATTCTGAATTAGAAATTCTTGTGACATCTACAAGCTTACAAGTTGCGCCGCGAGTGAGTCCAAATGGACAATTTGCTTGAAATTCAAACGGCCACATAATTCTCGCGAATAATCCCTAAAATCTGCCCCATTTAATTTGGCGGGGCTGTTTTAATTGTTGAATTTAGAACGGTGATGAAAGCATACCAAAAGGGCAAAATAAAATCCGTTATATTTATCCATTGTTTTTAATCAGCGAACCCCTCCGACCGCGGCGGCAACTATTTGTCTTGCGAACTTTTCACTCATATATTTTCCACACGCAATTAATCCTGCCCGGAAAAAGAAAAATAAATAGTCGTGACAAAAGGGAAGAAGGACAATTACACTAAAAACATTATGTTCTTTTATTCGGGTTGAGGCTAATTTGGAAAAGCGAGAGGGAATATGTCCTAGAAATTAATTCAACCTTAGGTCGTGTCGGCAAATGTCGCCATATTTCATATACAATTTATGGCGAAATTATCAAATAAATCAAAATTAATGTTTTGGAAAATCGTCCATTACTACATTTAAAAATATTCGTGTTTAAATTGTGGTCAACACTTGTAAAAAGTCACCACTTTTGTGAGTTATAGTTTTACTTATGGGTACGTTTGGTATCTACAGGATGCATGAAATGCATTAAAAAAATTACTCTTTAAATATTTGGAGCAAAATGTTTGGAATTAATTATTTATCGTGTGGTTGTACGAGTATGTCAGGATATTGAGTTACGATTTCTCGCAGATTTTTTCATCACGGTTTTCATCAAAGGTTTGTCCACGATTTTCGTAACTTCTGCGTTTCTGCGATTTCTAATGCTCCATGACACAGAGCTGTTTAAATTCTTCAGTAATCCTAACTAATCGAATGATTTTCCTATCCTGCTATATAATGACATATTTAAGTATTTTGACTTACATTTTATAAATACTATGACGTGCAAAATTTTGTCTACATTCAGTCACATTTAATGTTGCTGCTGCGTTAACGATTTTTAGATTGATATTGAGTCGCGTCACCGACATGCTAATGTTAACTGTATTTCTGTAGCTGTGAGTATCAATATTAATATTAAAAAAGGTCCCATTTCAAATTTAATGAAAATATTCGGCAGATCAACTGTGACATTAGACGTCGGATTAAAATATTTCAAAGAAAATGAATGTACCTAGTTGATTTTCAAAATCGATTATCTGACCATTACGCCTATTTAGAAAGAAGAAATATGAGAGAAAGAATGCCTTATACGAGTATGTTTGCTTTTGTTAAAAAAAAGCAAATTGTTTCGTAAAAAACTTTAGGCCAGCGAAGGTATTTAAAAAGTGCTATGTTTATTAGAAATCGAAAACTGACATTTGTTTTTTTATCGAATAATTAAAAATATAAGAGGGGTTAAATGCAATTTTTATAGATATCTTAGATAGGTAGATTACCTTTGCAGTCCATTCTTGCAAATTCGAAGACTTAGACATGTTCACTGTTAATTTGGAATGTATGGGCAGGTGATAAATGTTGTAATAGAAGTAAATACAATGGTATGTACATTGATAAGAAATGTAGATGACGATCATAGTATTACGGTTCACATCAAGAGAAGGAAAATACATCGAAAATACAAAATAAATCCAGCTACATTTATGGTATAGTCAACAATGTAAAAATAAAAACAAGGTTGCGATACTTGAAGGATACACCTCTCGATACTTTTTATGGCATCACGCATGATGATAGCTTCTTAAACGATCAATATCATGTACAAGATGAAATCATCTATGATGAAGATGGTAACTTGGAAGAGGTAAGATGGAAGAAGATGATATTTCAGAATGAATACCAATTGACGAAAGCTTAATAGCACAGCACAAACATGAATGTAGAACGACAAAATCTGAATTGCTCTTGGAGAAGGTAATGTTCCCGATAGTCTATTATTGGATAAACACGCAGAATAATTTTCTTTTCCGCAAATGTAATTGGTTCAATTTGGGACTTTTCGTTATGGCCTTACGGTCACACGGATTTAATTAACAAATTGTGAAATTTTAATTTTTGATTCTATAATTATTTTTTTTATATCAGTAGTTAAACATATGAAATGATGCATTTATATTATGAACTTTTCGTATTTAACTTACTTATATGAGTTTAAATTTAAAAAAATGACTGAAAATGTTACATCAAAAATAAATAAATTTTCTCTAACATATAGTATTTACTTAGACCTAAGAATGCATATTTTATAATAATATATTTTTTAAAGTCTTCTCTTGGCGTATTTAGGATAAAAAAAAATATTGTAACAGAAGGGTGCGCATTGTAGCGTAAAACAGTATGTGACAGAAACGCGTGCGCATCCATTAAACTGTCAAACATTTATTCACTTGAAATTAGTTTTCCAGTAATAAAATAATATATCATCGACCATTATGAATCAAGTACCAATCATAAAGAGGCTCAATTCAAAAGCTGACGAATGATTGGAAATTGAATTAAAAATCAGAAATGTTTATTGTATTACGATTTTAGGTGTGTATTTCATGTTATTGATTGCAAAAACCACATAATTGTCAGATATTTGTATTAAAAATGAAAAAACACATTCATTCATTCATTCGAAATTCATTGCAGCTATCAAAGTTGCATAATTTCGAAACTTTTAAAAATGGAACTGTATTTGGCCGAAAATCGATAAAACGTCAAAGTGGGTAAGTTCTTGGACTTTTTTTGAAAATGTACACTTTTTTGATTCGTCGTATCACATATCTGCGATTTTGCTGCAATACTTGTCATCGAATTGTTGTTCAACGTCGCGTCGATTAGGATACATTTGTCTTATTTTATGATAGCTATCACAAAACCAAGTTACATTTATACCGGTACAAAAACAATTATTAATAATTTAACCATATAAAAATGTTATCATTTATCATCTTTCTAGACATTGTATTATTGATTTTGTATATATTTTTAACCAATACGTATATATTTATCATAGATTTTGGAATAACATCTATATTTAAATACACGTCTACTACTACCAAAAATAACATTAATTCAATAATAAATTAAGTTTTTACGCAAATAATTGTATTTTCATCTACAAATTTTTAATTTCGCGCAAAAACGCCCACAGCTGTCATTTCGTCTACGTGACATTAAGCCTTAGTAAAAATTGCATTTCGTCTATGGCAACGGTTCAAAGACACGGTGCGGGGTACTGAGGCGTGACGTCATTCGCTCTGACCGGTGTTTCAGTTAAAATGGCGGATTACACGATTTTATACATTTATTTTATTAAAAATCTTATTAATCTCAATGTGCATATGCATAATGCAATGTGAATAGAACTGAATATTTTTTTAGATTCCTTTCAAAATATTTTTTTCTTTAAAATCACTTATTCTTTAATTCTTTAATACTGTCATCATGCCTATTATATCTTCTACCGAGCGTGCATGAGTAGGTACACGTTCCTCCAAAATTTTTTAATCATCCTAGTTCTTCTTTAGGATTTAAAACATGAACACTGTCCCAAGGCATCACTATATAGACACAATACCTAAGTCTTTCGTGCTGCAGGAGAACATTAAAAATCTTCTGAGTAGACAAAGCGCAAAACGATAATGGACAAAGTGTGAAAAAATCTTGAAACGTTGAAAAGATAATAAAAAGAATATGCTTATCTCTAAATGAGAAAACTTCAACATTCAATATTTAAAAAAAACATGGAGTAGTTACACGGAATACGTGACACGTTGGTTGTTATTTTCAAAGTAAGAGATTCGACACCTTTTATTATTAATTTATTTATTTTTATCATTAATTGTGTTCTATGTAAAGAATTATTGATTTATTCATTTAAAAAATTTATTGATGTGCGATGTATATTTACGTAAAACTATTGCATTTACAAAAATATATTGAACTATTAATTGATCTGCGATATTTTTATATTTTATAATTTATTATTTTACATTATTAATTATTAATTAACCGTAAAAAGTGTACTAAGTGTATTATGTATTATCATATTCAAATGTTCACAAAATACTCAAACTTGTAGTCTCATGTCACTTAATGATCATCTATTAGGGTCATCAATGACTGTTGACGGTCTGTATGTTAAAAAATAAAAAATAAAAATACGCTTGTTATACAAAAATATGCCTATTTTGACAAACTCCAAGGACGAGACTTGATGCGTCGACCACTGGATCACTATGGCAGTGTCTTAATAAGTATACTGACAAGCACATCCTATTATTGAATATGTTCTCTGGATAGAAATAACATCTTGACTGAATTGGATTGAACTGGAAATTGATTTGATATGGAATACTAACAAAGAATGAATATTTTAGTATCAGACTAAGATCATTACAACGTGTTAACTATGTAAAAATGTTGTTGATTTGACAATTTGGGGTTTTGTAATATTATTATCTTCTTGAATTAAAGTTCATCCCTATCGAATAAAATACTATTCAGTGTCACAGTGTTACAATATCAGTAAAAAAAATTGCCACTCTCCTTCGATTGTATCATTAACACGAGTAGATTAATCTCATTAATTTTCGTAACCTTTCAAAAATGTTTGATTACTTCAATCGTATTTGAAGTTTTCTGATATGTCACGGAATCTACTATGTTGAGATCAAATTTAAAAAATGTTGAATAGTGCAAAGAGAAAAGATGACCATTTTCTCACAATACCGGGAAATTTTCTTGAAGACAAATGAAAAATGCAGAAAATAACCCAGTTTGGATGTGCGAGGTATGGTTCAAGCACGTGAGGAGCCCCGCTATGACGGCGCGCGGTACTCAGCGGGACTTGAATGGCATCTACAAAATTGAACCCCGCCCCTAGGAAATCGTTTCATTGTTCCTCATTCGGCAACCTCATTTTTTTCCCAAAAATATTTAGGATCAAATCACGCCCAAGAAATTCGTTGATATATTAATTAAATCTTTGATAAATAATTAAATATATTTAAAAAAACATGTATTTCTATCCAAACGAGAAAATTCTATAGCATAATGATTTTGCCTTATATTGAAAATCAAAACAGTATTATTAAAGGATAAATCTCATTCTTTGATAAAATAAATGGATGATGGTTTAATAAAGTATAAAATATTACGTATTTTGATCGAAACATTACATATCCCGGGCACCGCCGGATATGTTATGTTTCGATCCAATCGAATAATGTTGGATCCGGACCGCAAGTAATGTTGTAAAAATAAATGTCACACGAGAAGCTTGTTGGTGTAGTGGTCATGACCTAATGATCTGGTGGTCGGTGGTTTGAGCTCCATTCCAGCATGTTACTCCTATTTTCATAGTTCTAGAGTAGTAAAAATATTGATGCGGCATGTATTCTGTGCTCTTTCTCTATTAAAAAAAAAGTTCAACATCTGAACTATTTCAAATATTTCTATATTTAGAATAAAGCTAATGTAATTGATGCTGATTTTATATATTATATATATTTAATCTGCCAGTTTTATGTATATCAGTCAGTTAGTAAGAAATCTTTTCACTCATTTCATATTTGGCCGCTTTCTTGCACATACGTAAACATATTAATAAAATATAAATTGCCATAATTTCTTATACAATTCTAAATAAACTTGGTAATTAATCCGTGTACTATCCGCAATCTACTATTGCAGCCGAAAGGGGATAAATCCAAATCTTTGGAAACATGAATTGTGTATCTGGTATATTGTTTATATTTCATCGTGTATTTTCATCGCATTCGTGTATGGAGGTTATCTATGATTCAATAACAAGTTTGTGGAGTTAAAACTAATTAAAACTTCAAAGGTATAATGCTACTTTAGATTTATATGATTGATTATAATATATAAGTTCATAATACACGATAAACTAATGCAAGAACAGCATCTTAATTTAAAGGTTATCTCCGTAGATTTATATTTTACAAGGGACAGTCAGCATGGAGTTTGATATGACATTAGCCGAGTTTTTAAATCATAAGGAACACAGTTATGAAAAAGGAAAGCCCGCGGATTATTACACCAATCCCAGCTTAGTGGACCCCCGGAGGAAATTAACATATAAAAGACATTTTTATTTCCCTTAGCGTTGCAATGTTTACACTTCCACAGTACGCCGACAGTCTCGGCTGAAAACATATTCATTTGTTATTCCCCTGATCTGGAGTTTTCCGCCACCGGAATTTGTTCTATGAATAATATCTCCCTCGTATTGTTATGTGAAAGTACAATAAATCATTCAGAAAAATGTTTTCTCAATTTTTTTATCATCAAGAGTTATTTGGTTATTTGTTCATTCTTTTCTCTTCTTCGCGTCTTCTTAAATGTTATCGCTACTAAGTAATTCACTACGTTTGTTGTGCAGACATTCTTATCAAAATCTAAGAGATCACAAAAATTTCATATACATTCGTTTGTTGGCTTTGTTTACAGTTAGTACTAAAACAGCGTGGAGTTGTCATCTATCCAATGGCAGCCATAATTAGTATATTAATTAAGCTAAAAAGACCCATATGGAAGTCGTAAAATTTTATCTCCAAGCGTTTGGTGAGTTTTATGAGATGAGGAAAATATCATTTTTTCCCTTAAAGATGATTTTTTATACTTAATCTAAATTTGTTTTAATTGTCAATGAAAAATCATAACTTTGCGAATAATTGTCACTCAATAAAAATACATGTTTATTTTCTATTAAAGTGCTCGGCTTTAGATTATTGTTAGTGTTCCTGTCTCTGAAAGGACAACCACACTTCCCCCGCTAACTTGCCGCTACCCGTGATACTTAATCTGTTTCCTTGTCTTGTACCTCCCAAAATCCTCTAAATCTTGTATCGCTTTATCTCAGGCCACCATTAAATTCGATGCATTTCTTGATACAACCACCTGTAGATTTTTGATCGTTTTACTGCCTTTTGGTTGCAAGCCTCCATACAGGTTTCCACTAATTTTCTTTCAAGTTCTTCAAACTTACCCAGCATCTTGGAGTTTTTTAGTTGCATTTTACCAATACCAATTGAATTTTCTGATCATAATTGAATAGATATAAAAATATTGTTACTTTAAACTATTTCTGCTCGATTCAAATTATATGTGGGTGGGTACATTACATATTTATTATAAAAATCAATTTTTGCGTTTTATCTTAATAATTTTAATTATTTCTATAACTCAATACAAAGAAACTATCTGAAAAATGATTAATTCTTATGAAGAGAACCTTGGTTCTATTTACATAACATTTAATATTTAAAACGTTAAATCTAGATAATCGCACGTATAAACGAAGACGACCATTTTTTTTTTAAATGGATATGCTTGCAAGAAATGCACACATCATTTGTAAACTAAGTTAATCATTTATGCTCTTGTCTCCGAAGACGTTGCTTGAACTTCCAACAACGTGATCACGAGATCAACTTGCTGCTTGCAACATTATGTATATCGAGACTCTCTACATCGCGGAACGAACAAAAATTGATCACTAGCAGTGCTTACTATTTCAAAGCTTTCCTTTCCATTCTTTTATTTACTCTTAAAAATGCCCTAGTAGTAGCCCTAAAAAAAAAACTGTTATGTGGTCATTACCTGTGCCAAATTTATTTAATACCGAGACGTCCTTACAATATTTCCATTTGTCTGTCTGTATGTAGTCATTTCTAGTTATTCCGTCTGGGATTCTCCAAGTCCTTCTTTTTCTTTTTCTTTTGTTTTTTATATAAGGTGTTTACAGTATAATTCCTCTTTACCTAAATAATCCGGCAACATTTCACCCCTTGCATTTTTGTTTCCCAATCCAAATTGCCCTATATTATAGTGACCTCTTAGTTTCCTCTCTCCAATATTGGCATTAAAATCGCCGGTAATAATAACTAGTTTGGCTTTTTCATATTTTTTTATATTTTCATATTCATTTACTTTTTATTTCTATAGATAATTAGTTTTCTACACCTATGCTGGATATAAGTAATTGTATGACGTAACGCAAATGGAAAAAAAAATTGTGTTAAGCGGAATATACATATGTGCTTCTTTAACATTTAAACAATGGCATAAAAAAAGAATGGTGGTGGAAGAACAATCGAGGTACGCAAGGGCGATAAACTCAAAAGAACTAACTCCGAGGAAAGAGCGAAGTGCACATTGCACCTATTTACATTATACCTAAGCAGAATGCAGCGAAGTGCATGCTGTACAATAGGTACCTACTCATAATGGAGTGAGAAACGGAACGATGCCCCTGATTCAAGAATATTGTACTTAGCGTTCGCGCTCAGAGATTGTTATATTACGTTTATGTGCAACGGAATGACAAACTTTGCAGCGGAAGCCCTCGTGGAGAGCTTTATTTGTGGTCGGAAATTTACAATGGCTCGCGGCGTGTTTCGAAATAATTTTAAAAGTTATCAACAAGCATTTGTGCGAAAACAGTAGCGAACATTTTTTTTTTGTCTACATATTGCCGCCACCAGAGCAAAGAAGAGTGCTCGAGGAAACAGATTTAATACATTTTTAACACATTTACTTTTGTTCAAATTTTTATGTAATTTTTAATGTTAATTATAGTATCACTTGAACACGCTTATTTGAAAGTA
Organism: Agrypnia vestita; assembly: GCA_016648135.1. Lineage (NCBI taxonomy): Eukaryota > Metazoa > Arthropoda > Insecta > Trichoptera > Phryganeidae > Agrypnia > Agrypnia vestita. Next base: position 113,983 of record JADDOH010005580.1, read on the forward strand.
CGTTTTTATTTTTGGATAGATTTTGGTTTGAGAATATTTTTTGTCTAGCTTCATATCCAGAGTCGGTGTATGTAAAGTTGAATATCATTTATTTAAAAGTACTCAAATATTCATAACTCTGGAAACAAATTTTTAATAACAATAGCAATATGTTTCATTTGTAAGAAATCTGAAATACATGGTCTGCTATAATAAATTCAATATTAATTATTTCAAATATGAATTTGAAATTCAAATAACTCCAGTGAATATTTATTAAACACTAGCCGTACACCCGTTAAAAATCACGGGACATAATAATTGCAGGATTATGAAGCTGAAAGTTCATGAATAGAAAACCATTTTTGTTAATTAACCTTATTCGCTTAAACCTTATAATAATTATAATAAAATAATAATACAAAAATGTCAATACCATGTTTATTATTTGGTGGGGGAGACCCTTGCGTGTTGTCTGGTAGACAGACAACGAAATTATTGTATTCAGTTATAGATTAACTTTCAGAATCAAACATTTCTCTTCAACTAAATATTTTATAAATAAATCTAAGGTGGTTAAAGCTTAGGAGCATTGACAACATTAATAAAAATATTGATTAAAATAAATTTATCAGTAATCTGGCACCCTTAAAAAGTAGGGATAACAAAAGATACTATTTAACATTGAAAAATGGGATGAATTCCTTTAAGTGTTCTTTCGAAGTTCCATCTATATCCCGATTGTTATCTTTTCGAAAGTCTAGACATCGGATACTTGTGAATAATTTATCCTCGTGGCCCGCACCCTTTGAAAACAAAAATAGATTGTTAAATTACAAAAATAATCTCCTTTGAGGCGCTTGCGTCCATTGCCAAATATACGCCTCCCTCTGAAAATTCCTAACTTTTGTGCGGTCCTCCTTTAACAAAACGTCAGTCCAGTAAATATATGTGTGGTCAATTGTTTGCCCATCCATAAAAACTACTGAAAAGAGTTCAGCACTCCAGTCTTGCAATGTGCCAGCGTAGTCCTGTTTTAGTATTACCACAGGTTGTACAATGTCGGCAGTCTCAAATTTTTATTTTCTCCCACTTCTTGGTTTCTAATAACTTTAGAAAATACAAGATTTTCTATTTACAAGACTCTTTGTGCAACATATGAAAAAAATTACAAATATTTTAATTATAAAACTTAAAATACGTAATCTCTAAAGATACATGAACGCTAATTGTGGAGGTTCAGGTACGTATCAGATTTTATGTATATATTTTTTAAATTCAATTAATTAAGATGGATATTTTTAATTTTTTTAATGGAGATATGTATAATATTTTTAATAATCTAACAATTTTTAAGCCAAATTAGGCGCTTATTACGTAAAAAAGGACCGATGTCCTAAAAAGCTCAAGGCTTTATTTCTAGGCAAATGTTTTAATTACAAACCCAATGAGCTACGTCACCTCTATAAGTACTGGATAAAATATAGTGGAAAATAGGAAACACGATGCTTTCATTTACTTTATCTTGGAAATTCATAATTTAATTTTTATGTTTATATACGATTAAAACTATATATAATATTATTCGTTAAAAAAGGTTTTTTTAAATAACGGTTTCTTATTTATTAATCTTTCTTTAAGACTAGTAAACACAAATACCTTTCTTGAGTCAGATAAAGCCCTTGAGGACAACAGAATTGCTCCCACAAAAGCTTAGTGACGTCATGGGTACTCGACTCTGTGCAGAATACGAAATTGTCCACTCACTTTAATTCGAGAGCTTCCTCAAAGAGCTGGGACTACGCCGACCGACAAAGGGAAGTTATTGAAACATATTTCTGCGAGAGCGGGACCACTTGCCTTCTGCGTATTGTTAGGAGATGAGTTTGCAATAACACTTCATTCCGCAAATCACAGTACTAAAATTAATATTTTGCATAAGTAACCTGGTTTGTTGAATTATGGTATGGAAAATATATCAAGGCAGTGGGCGGGATAAAGGGAAGGAAGGGAATTTCGGGTCCTTAAAAATAAGTATGCAAAATTTGGTTCAGATCGGTCATACGGTGTAGATTTGTATAGAGAACAGACAGACATTCATTTTTATAGGAAAAGATATTGATAGGCCACGGAGAAGCGATGGTGGCTTTGTCATTTAGTCGCCGCGCTACCATCTTTCCGTCTGAGATTCGAGTTTCTCTCCAGCCATGTAATTTCGATTTTTTAGCATTGAATTCCAGGAAGCTATGGACTTACGGGACATACAGACATCTTTTTTTTAGAATATTTTTTACAAGATAGGTATCTATATCCATTACTGAAATATGGATTCCTCGCCATTAGATGGCTTTTCAAGAAGGTTCTTAAGGAATCATAAGAACACTCCAAAGCGTTATAATTGTACTTGTATAATTTAAGTTCATCAATTAGGAGCACTATTTTAAAGCGAAACTCCTATTTGTTCATCCGCGCACCGAATACCTTAATATTTGAAACAAGTAAATGTTTTATAGGAAGTGAGAAATTAATATTTCATCTGATTGTTACACCCTATAAGTACTTCAACCTTATAAATAAGTATAACTTTACGAGTGTTTCAAATTTCGGAAATATTTCTTAATGGGGAGTATTTTATATTTTTCAGATTCTTTAATATTTTTTATGAAACTGTTTTCTTGTGGGTACGCAAATGTATTCAAATAAACTCGGTGATATCATATAATCAATCCGCAAAAAAAAAAAAAATTACATATTGATATTTAAATTTATCGTGCGTAACAAAAATAGCTCTTAATATGAGAGAAAGTAACTTAATTAAATTAAATTCAACTCATGACGCCATTGAATTGTACGGCCTTATGAGTTGGACTGTGGGTAATCGACCTTTGAATTGCAAGTCGTAGGTAAATAATCGTGGATCTTAAAATATCTAATAAGCAATTAAAAAAACCATTAGAATTTAAATTAAATTTTAAACAACTTAATCAGATTAAATAGCTTACGGATAATAATATTATGTTTTCATTTTGATTCTTCAAGATCATATTCCCGAATTAGAAGTTTATTTTTCTTGGATAACACCTGAACTGGCGTTTGAAGACATGCATTTAAGATGGTTGGATCAATATATTAAAACACCATGAAATAAATGTTATTGACTCTTCTACTGCACACGGCTCATGGAGGAAATATATTTTTAATCCCAAAAAGGTTACTAAGCTATGCATTAGATCGACAAAAAATGTTTCGACGTGGCCACATTTTTTGTCCACATAGTCTGGGTTAACCCGGAAACCATAAAATTTTGGAAATCGGGTCGCTCTTCTGGGACGCGGAGTACAATACAGAGCCCAGGATATAAGCGTAATGTTTAGTAGGTAGTCCTCTCTCCTCATAAAAAAGACAATCGAATTAGTATGTTTAAACCGTGCATACGAGATACCTACATTGTTTCGTTGTGTTGGTTTTAATTAATACCCGTAAACATCAACACAATGAGACATTGTGCGTCTATTGAAAGTTTACTATGCTAGTACACAGAGCTGCGCAATACTCGAGTATATATTCCGATCCTGATGGCACGCTTCAGTTGCGGAAAGTATACCTTGCTAGTACGCAAAAATCGAGTATATTTTCAAGCATCACATACAAAAATAATAATTGGAAAATATACTATGTTAGTACTACTCCAAAATAGTCAAATACCTATGCTTTCCAGGAGCGCGTTTGGAAACTATACATGATTGGTGGCATTTTAGATTGCTATCGCTTTCGGCACGGAAGAGTAGTTATCTATCCTATTTTTCAATTTCATCATCTTTCGACACGTGCCATTGTTTTGATTAACAGTTTAACAGATTAAAAAAATATATTTTTGCAGTATCTTAGTTCATCTAACTTAAAAGCAATAGAGATTATGAACAGTATAATTAAAACGATTATTTTTGTTTGTAATAATTTCAAAAGAAAACTAGTGCAAAAAATACTAGTCCAACCAACGAAAAAAGTGGCAAGAAGAGCCCCAGGGCCATCTAAAAGCTGGAACAGGGTGCAAGCTGGAAGGCCAAACAAATCTGGCAAAGTCAGCAAAGGGAAACATAATTTAGCACATTTCTATTAATAAAAATAACGCAAAATTAATTATTCGTAAATAACACACTGTTCACATAAAATTGAAAAAACATTCACTATTAATCCAATTGATTACGTTAAATGGGTACAAGCCCAGTATAGTTTCTGAACTTCTATATTATCAAATGAGGTGGGTACTATACTCGAGTATCGCGCATAAATCGAGTATACTTTCATGACAAATATTTTATTTTCGCTCTTGAAAGTATGCTGCGCTAGTACAGTATGGGTGCGTACTGGCACAGTAAGCTTTCAATATACGCGCGTCGTACACATGGCTTACCCATACTAATTCGATTGCCTTTCTTAAATGAAAAGATCCAGTACGGTTCTGACATTGCTATTCCTCTATATATATTTATTTACTGCACCTATTAAGCCATTAATATATCATAGATAATATTTACAAAATAAGTTATTAATTTCAATTCAAACTTCTTTCCTTTCTTTTCCTGGACGAAAACTGCATTGAAACTTGTGTTAATGCATATTCTTACATGTAAATATTTTGAAATTTTTAAGGAATAAAACAAATACGCTATTTACTCATTTTAGAGTCATAAACTATATGACATCGACCACTTTAAATATATTTAAAATATATGTTATTGGGTGGTAATATAAGTTTTGTCCATTTTTTACCAAATAAAGAGAATACAACTTTTATTTTTTAAATTAATCAATAGTGTAATTTTTTTCAAATCATATCTTATCGCTAGTTCTACAAATTTTTTATGACTTTGCGGTAAAAACTATTTATTCATTTGATTGAAAGCGGATAGAAGGAGGTGTCAAAAGAGCTAACTTTCTTCTACTTGAGTTTCCATTTGTAAGACCCCTAGTTAAATTAAATAATAAATGTAACATTAAATCGAATAATAAATTAAACACACCAAAGAAAACTTGGTTTCCAATTTTAGACATTTGCGTCAACACTGAATACTATACTAAGGTTTTAGCGTTAATACTATAAATCTTTAAGAGGTTTCAAAGTATTGAAATCGGAATCAGAATAAAGTGACAAATATCTCATGCACTAGGCATTTACTTTTATATTTATGTTTATTTATTTCGTATGAATTTATACATATCAATGAAGGTAGTTGCTTTGCTAGACAAGGTCTGTTCTGAAGCAACTCCCTGTACAGTTTTTTTTAAGTATAACGTTAGAAAAGACTACATATTAGAAATATTTTTTTAAATATTGCATATAAGAGAAAAAAACACAAACACAGGGAAGACTGCATATTAGAAATATACTTTAAAATATTGTACATGAGTAATAAGATAATTTAACTTGATAAAGAAAAATACTTGGCTTCCTCGATAAAAAAAACAGAGAATCTCCCCATCCCAAACAACATCACAACACATACATGTATTTCAAGCATAAATCTTACATGCAACCGTGACACAACCGATAAAGAGATAAAAACAAGATATCTTGGGCTGACAATCGATGAAAAACTACCTCGGGCTCCGCTCATCGAATGTTCAAGCTCCAAATTGAGAAAACCGATACATATATTCAAAACTCCACGAATTTATATTACAAAAGATTAAGCGGTTTTTTCCCGTTTAAAGCACGCACATATATATTCTGGCATATTGCACGCTTTCAATGTTGAATAGAAGATACAACAGCAAGCTCTAAATTAACCCATAAAATGTCTGTGACATTCAATAAAATTGTGTATTTTTTTTCATTATGAGTAGACATCTTCAACGACGTTCTAAATCAAATATTCATAGAGTTTATATGTTATAATGCGTGTATAAAGGCACCGTGAATAATGCGTAGGCATTCTGTATCAGTGAAGAGTGATAAATATGTGTCGATTTGTCACCTAGACCGGCCATGGCCGGACATTACGCGTAATGGCACACACTCCCCGGCAACGTAATTAACCGCACAATGTAGCCACCGTTACAGCCGTCGAAGATCAAAATCTTTACAAATGGGGCACTAAGCAAGGGAAATTAAGTTCATTTTATTAAAGAAACTAAATTAAAAATGTAAATAAAATCTTGTTGCCATTGAAAATATACTAAATGAAGATCCCATGGCAAAAAGTAGTTTCCTAACATTTTTGTCAAAAATGAGTTAATAAACCGTCTAAACTAAATATTGTACGCTCTTTCCATTAAAAATAAGTTCAGAACCAAAAAATAATTGTAACATGTTCAAATCATAGGGATGAACATGTTAACTACACTTTTTCATAAAAATCAAATCAGTTACTAATGGGAAGAACATGTTATCTTCAATAATAACATGTTCATGCCATCATTCTGAAATTAACACGCCTTTTAATTTGATTGGAATATTTATGGTTAATATAAATTTTACTCTGGCATATATTTGTTTTTATTTGAAGACTATTATAAAATGTATGATATGTTAGTTTTCAATAATTTTAAATGGCACATACAAGTGGCAAGTCTCGGGTCAAGAACGGATTGTAAACAATGAAGAAGAAACTTGCTATCAAACAACCACGACTTTTCAACTGTTGTAGTCCACTACTTCCCCGTGACAACCCTCATCCACATACTGCACAACGGACCGTCTTAAAATTACAGGAACTTTGAATGGTAATTCTCTATCACCTACCTCACTCCAGACCTTGCATATACTGATTTTCACATTTTTCGGAATTTGGATAACTTTTTACAAGGAAAAAAATTAACTCTGATGAGACGGTGGAAAACGATTTTAAAGAATTCATCGATTCCCGTCCCCAGTATTTCAATTTCAAAGGTATCAATGAATTTCCATAAGAATGATAAAATTACATTGAAGCAATGGCCAATACTTCGATTTATTAATTCATTAAATAAAATTATTTATTTTTTCTATGTGTGAAACATATAAGAAAAAGCAGAAGTGTCCAAAAAAATTTTAAAATGTTTTGAAAGCAGTACCAAGGATAACTAATTTAAAATGTACTGAATTCTAGATTTTATGTATCTATCCCATCCAAAGTCATGTTTCATATAAATTTATAGGCTATATTTACATTAAATTTAAAGGTTATAAATTCTCAGATTCAGTAGGTATATTATAATTTAGTAATCCTCGATGACTGCATTCAATTTTTTTTTAGCTGTGGCTGCCTTTATTTTTATAACTCACAAATCGAGAGAGAGAGAGAGAGAGAGAGAGAGAGAGAGAGAGAGAGAGAGAGAGAGAAGCAATTGAAATATACAAAAGACAACAGAGACGATAGCATTAGATTTGAGAATAATTACCCCTATAACAAGTGATTGACGATTCCCTTCCACTCCTCGTTAATATCAATGTTAGTAGCTCCTTAAATAAATAATTTTAAAATATACTCACGCATGAAAAATAATTATATATTATTCACATGGCCCATAGTATACTAAAAACTATACTAAAAACGTACGAATGTTTTTAGTATAGTGAGAATGTTTTTTCAGGATGTGAAAAGATATTTTAAAATGCATTTTGCAGTCAGACAAAGGCAACTCCTGATGCACACGGTAATTAGATCTAGACACAAACAACCGGCAGGCGGCCTCTCTGTTCTGCATCAGACTAACTTAAATGCGCCAAATTAGATTCTTTCACAAAAGCGCAATACTCCGCTCGCTTCTCGCTAATTCAACTCCTGTTCCAGCCGGTCCACAATGGTTGCCGGCGGACGATGGCGATTGTTTTAACCGAGATTATTGCGGGCCGGGGAGGCTTAGGGGATGAATAATAGTGCCTCTGGGGAGGTTTTATATCCCGCTCAACCCGCAGGACTTTCGCCCGCCCGGGAGAAGAGCCCAATTAACCGCGACGGATAATCGGATGTGGGAGCCGCGGCTTGTTATGACGATGCGTGTTGTTTGGTCAACAGGCATTACTCCAGGCCCGTCAGTTTAGGCTGATCCCAGTCCGAGTGTTCCGGCCGTAAAAATACTTAAAACAACATGTCAACTTCATCCGATGTACTAAAATATCGCATTTTAGCAGCGCAACACATTTCTTTATTTATGTATTCGTACGTGGTCATACTGCATTCATACGTAATGCACCTAATATGTATATATTCATGTTGCTAGGGTATGCGGAAGACACTTGTAATTGGGATAGTGAACTGAGTTTTAAGCAAGTAATGTATTTTTTGTGCTTGTAATTTGTATCCAATATTCTGTTCGTCAAAAATATAATAAAATAAGTAAATACTACATTAAAAAACATAAAATAAATTAAAATTTACGGAAATAAAAGAAAGACCGCATTGAACATTCATGCATTCATGTCATGAATCTTGAATTGTGATATATTTTTATGAAAAATTATTAAATTATTTAGATGCACAACCAATAATATTTAAATTTATACATTCCATCATATTAAATTAAAAATATTATTTAAATTAAAAGAAAACGATAGAAATTACGTTCATATGACTTAATTTAAATAATTACATTTCCTAAAAAAAAATAATTTCAATAATTACTTATTTATTCAGCAGCAATATATTGTTCCAATTTCTGATTTTAAACTTTTTTGCCAACTATTTTGAAAATGCACTTTCAAAATAAAAATAAATATTTCAACAGTTCACACTTATAACACACAGAAATTGACACTTCAAATCCACGAAGTGTATGAATTTAAAATAGATGAAAAGTCGGAAAGCTTTTTGGTCTAGTGGTTATAACTCTCGCCAAGTGACTAATAGTCAGTGGTTTGAATCCCAGTCTATGAAATTGGTAATTTTATAATACGCACAAGCGTTTAGCTTAATTTGAGAGTAAAGAGTAAGAATATTTATGAATTTCCTATTGAAATGAGGACTGAGGAAAATTATGAGGCATTTAAAAAAAACGTGAAAAAATACTTCCAGAAACAAGTAATTTTTATTTTATTTTATATGTCTTTTACTTATTATTCTTATATATATGTACCTATAACTTATTAATTATAACTAATTTGTCTATACATATATTTTGATAAATATGTACATTTTATCATATCATTCTCTGTAAATGTAAAATGTAATGATAGTTCTCTCCTACACAAGAGTCTATGTCAATCACGTAGAAGAGAAAAATCCATCATATGTAACTGGCTCTATCTTGTAAAAAAAAAGTATTTAGAAAAAAAATAATAATAATAATAATAATAAAAAAATTGGTGTGACACGTATTACATATATGTATTCTTTTAAATCAATTAAAAAACTTCAGATTTTTGGGTATGATATGAGCCGCTGATGTCAATGGTAAGCTATAATTTGTAATTCATATTTTACAAAACGACGGTTAACGTTTTGGTCTTAGTTTCGTTTTCACAATATTTAGATCGTTTGCTGTTATTCAATATCTAAAACTTAATACAAGGTCCGCTTATCATATCTATCTTTCGAACCTGAAAAAAAATTTAAAAAAAAAATTGTAACACAACCCACCATCGAAGGACTCATATGGTGGTGGTGGTTTGTTATGATAAATTTATTCATTAAATATATATAACTTTTATTTAAAATGATTAATAAAAAATAAAAATTCATATTTAAATAATACTTTCGTTAAATAATATAATACTTTCAATATAAAAAATATATTTTTACTAAAATATATACAATATTATTAAAATATTCATAAAACAAATATAAACACGACTAAATAATTATAAAATGGTACACCTAGCTACATATAAATAGGTATATCATTATAAAACAAATATATATTTCGAAAATACGAATTTAAAATCATACATCGGATATTATCAACTCTTTAGAGCATAAAGCGAACAAAACATGATTAAAGTAAGACAACATTGTAGAAATAAAAAAATTTAAAAATAGTTTAATTAATTAAAGTAACATACATTAATTGGTAGACTTTATTATTTGTAGACTAATTAATTATTTTTAAGATATTTTATATATGTACTGCGTAACGATGCAAGCAAACAGGAAAAAATATTTTGTTTTGATTCTATATCTTAGTGGTCAGAGCACCGGCCCCGGAAAGGAGGTGACCCGGGTTCGAATCCCGGTTGTAGCCAAATATTTTTTCGTGGATTAGATTTTTCTGTACGTCTTTCTAATTGATTAATTTAATTTGGTTTTTATTATGAAGTGCTGATGTTCTTATTTATAAGAAATATATTTTCACCACTAATTTAAAGAAAAAGGAAGCGGCCCAAATGCTGGATATTTGAAAAAAAAAACTATGAAAAAATATTTTGCTAATTTACAATAATCTTAATAATGTCCTGTGAAACAAACTTAAAATGGAATGTCTAGACTTCATATAAAAATATTTTTTTAAATGTGAATAGATTATTAAAAAGAAAGAAAAATACTTTATATCTCAGCTTACTAATTAAGTCTCTTTTTCTCTTGTTTAAATTATTTTATTCTTTCTTGTTGTATTATTCTCAACATGCCTATGTTTTTCTGCTAATAGTTAAGTCTCTTTTTCTTTTGTTTAATTTTTTGTTCTTTCTTGTTAAATTATTCTTAACATGCCAAAGTTTATTTCATAACATATTTATCATTATTACTAAAAGTGGATACCTGTAATTGGCCCTCTATATTAAATTTATATGCTTTTTTGTTGTGCTGTTGGTCTTCCGTGAATATTCAATAAATAAATTTTAAAAATCTGCCACAAAATAATTAACATTGTTATATTTATGTGTATTTTATTCCAAGTTTGCTTCGTTTAAACTAAAAATAAATATTATTATGGTGTGCTGACGTATTTGTAAAATAAATATTTTATTACAGAATAAGGAGCGGGGGCGATCCAAATGCTGGATGCTTATTGTAAAAAAAAATTTAGTCATGAAACTTATTATTGTGGTTTAATCTTTAGAATATTAGTCCCACAGCAACTATTGGCGAACTTTTCGATTATGTGGCAGTTATCGCCTGCTACCTGGTGACCATTTGCAATACTTTATTAATTTTCTTTGAAAAAATTAGATATATGTAATAACTAACGTATGCCAGTATTCAATATTGAGTTCCATTCCAGTATTTGGGTCTCTTCTCCTACCATAGAATAAACTTATTTTTTCATTTTCACATTAAATATAACTTCTTAGTACATATTTAATAAGCCATTAAATCTAGAAGGTAAAGAAATTATAAGTCAAAATTAATTAACATAATAAATCAAATATCATTAATTCAACATCAAAAATTTTATCAAATACAATAATTATTAATAAAATATTTTTATTATTATTACTTACAATATCACAACCACTGCTTTTCAAAAAATGATCGACAAAATCACGTTTTAAGACGAAATTTAATTTTCCACTTTTAATCATAAACACTTCGTAATATACCCGTCCTATATTAAATAAAATAGGTATATACATTATATATATTTCAATGCTGTTCGAAAATCTTCCCGGTCAATCATAAAGTATCTCAAACTTTGATGATTGAATTAGAATAATCATCTTTATATGTTGAGAACATTAATATACTATAGCTCTTCAGCGTGTTTAAAATGTTAATTGTATTATAATATATATTAACTAGCAGTCAAGCAATCGGCTATGGCTATAGGCTGCACTGGCCGCTGGTCGATAGTGGCCACTGCACGGCCATTAGTATCTGCGATTGACTATCGCCCATTGCCTGATCCTTTTCATATGATTTGGAATGTTAATGGCAAAACTCTGCTCTTTGTACTGCGTTTTTGAAGCAATCATAATATAGATGGTACGTCGCCATATAGGGGTGAGGAGGGTATTCCCGTACACCTAACTTGAGGTTAAAATTATGTGATAATTATAAAGTTCCATAGCCATTTGATTCGCTTTTAAGATAGAAATAGGTACCTTTTATCAAAAATGTTTAAAAGAGTGGAATGTACGGTATTACCCAAAGTATTCGAGTAATACCGTACAGCGGTAGGGTAATTACATACACTAATTTATGTTTACAAAAACTATAGATGTAACCATGTGCGACCTCTTTGTCCCCACATAGTGCATGCACCCATTTAGCACAGGCTATGCAACGATACCGGAGTTTATTATTCTTGCCAAATTCTCCACAAATAGTGCGTACCTACCTCATTAGCTTCGCCCAGAAGTCTTTCATCGTAGTACGCTCTATCATTATCGTCGTCGTCATGAAGAACCACTGCTGTAGTATCATCATCAAAATCGGTTTTGGAAGAGTTAAAAATCTTTCGTTTATAAGATTCTTCGTTTATAGCTCCTTTTTGATTTTTTCATAACCTTCTTTGCTTCTTTCTTTAGTTTTATTTTCTCTTGTTTGATGTTCTTCAATGTCTTTTTCATAGCTGGGCCTCTCATTTATCTTCATAGGGATAGATGTCAAAATTTTTGAGTTGTTTTTATCTTTTTTTCTTCCCTTTCTTTTCCAGATTTTGTTTTCTGTAACCAGAGCTGGAGAACATTGTGAGAATGAATAGTGTGGATTGTTTTTGGCTCTTCTGTATTAAACTCCCTCCTGTTGCCTGCTCTTTGTGTTCTGCAAGTGACGGAGGTGCTGTACTTTGTGGGAATGGAGGGTGTCAATTTTCTTGATCTTCCTGCATTTTATTATTTTCTATTACTGCCCTGATTCTTGATCATCTTTCATTACTTATGCATAGTAACAATAACATATGTGTGTGTTGTATTGTGATGTCTATGTATAATAAAAAAAATATTCTAAATAAACAACACCAAAAGTCACCAAAACATGTTCCATCTAATACCGTGCAAAATGTACGGACATTACCTACCCGAAACCTGGAGACCAAAATATTTTTGAAAAAAAATTGTATAAAAATAGAAATTTTGAATGCTAATGTACATTAGGTCTTATTCAAGCTATCAAAGATCGCCAAAATCAATATTATTTTACAAAGTAACTGCGATAAATGTTCTTACAGCTTAAAAATCAACCGATGATTTCCGTACACAAATAGCGCAAAACGTCAAACGAGCTCTCTAGATAACGATCACCGGCCGAATGGCGCGTGTTGCTGTTTGAAGTATTAGGAATGGTAAAGGCTAACGCTAGATAAGGGCAGATGTTTGATGCTGTTGTGCGTTTGGCTAAAACCATGTGTACGGAATTAGCCGCTGTACGGGAATACCCTCCGCTCCCCTATGAATTTGAGTTTTACCATTTCTAACCAAACGTATATAACTAAAAATTAAACATGACTCTTTACTACTAGTACTAGCCTACAGAAAAAAATAAATTGACGTAAGAAAAGAAAAGAAGTGTCTCGCCTTAAAGTGACTAAAATGTTTTATAATGTTTATTTAATATTTTTCACATTAAATAATATCTAAATGTATTATAAAATAATCTGTACATCTTGTTATTTAAAAACTAAACATAAGATTTGATTAATATTTGAAGCTGGCAATGGAAAAAATATAATACTCGATGCGTATTTAGCGCAATCCTAATATAGATGATCCACCACCTTGATACTTTCGACTTTAAAAGACTTCCAAACGTCTATATTCTAACCTAATAATTTAACGTCTAAAAAGCAAATAAATATGATTGCCCGCAGAAAAAATATAATAATGTAAGTGTACAAAATCGCTAATGTTTAAAAGTTCTTCACTGATTGCTTTAAAATTTTGGCTCAACATTCTATTCAAATAAGATGATATTTTTGTATGCTTACTTTGTTTTTATACCCCTACTATTTATTTATATAAATAAAAATGTAAATGTTTGATTACCCAAAATCTTAAATCTCTTATAATGAACTATTGCTTTGAAATTTTGACACAACGTTCCATTAGAATTCGCACTGATTATTTGAAAAAAAAAGACGCTGGTACCTCCCTACGTTTTCAATATTGATAAATATTTAGATATACCTAACATTTTCCTCATTCAAATATTTTGATTACATTCGACGAACTTTCGAGAATCGTTTTAAACGACATTATTCTTAACATTAACTTTTGAGAATCGTTTTAAACGACATTATTCTTAACATTAACTTTCGAGAATAGTTTTAAACGACATTATTCCGAGATTCATATTTGATTCACACCTTGAACATTGCATTGCAGTAAAGTGGATTTATTCTATACAAATTAAAATTTTCTATACAAACCCGTTGACCGATCTGACCCAAAATTTTGCATACTTATTCTATAAGACCCGGCGGCTAGCAAAAGTGACATTTCCCCCTCCTCTCTAACCCACCCCCTCCTCACGATATATTTTCCATATTAATCTGTACCGTTTGACCGATCTGACCCAAATTTTGCAAACTTATTGTTTAGTACCTGACGGGTAACATAAGCCACATTTCCCATCCATCCCAGCATTAATTAAATGAAACCATTGTTCTTATTAGAGGCTATGAAATACAATGGAACCTTTTTTTTCCCTCCACAAATATATTTTTGACTTAATCCTTAACCATGCAACGCCGGGTATTAACAGCTAGTAATTAATAAAAATTTACTTTTTTCATCACTTATATATTGAAAATATCAACATTTTTCACGGCCAATGGTCTCTTTGTCAGTATACAATGTTTACTAAGAAATAAAAAATCAAAAATCGAAATGTAGACAGTAAAAATATAAAAAAATAAAATTATTATTACTATTAATTTCCCATATATTGTTGATATTTTCAATATAGGTATAAGTGGTGAAAACAAAGTACATTTTTTAATAATTATAATAAATTTTGTAATTATGTATCTGCAAATAGATTAATTGTAGGGTATAAAAGCAAAGGCAGCAATATCAAAAAAAATTAATGCAGCCATTGAGGATTATTGATTAAGAATGTACTGAATTCGAGAATTTATAGGAAATTTTTTTTTTAATTTTTTTTTTAAATTTATAGAAAATATAATTTTGGATTTCTATAATTTAGTATATTCTAAATTAGTAATCCTCGTTTTTTTTAATTTTCGGGCATTACTTCATTTTTTTTATTATATATACCCCACAATTTTTTGTTTTTCATTTTTTTGTTACAAAAAACATCATACAAAGAAAGTCATCATCAAAAATTATTTTGCCATTGATTTTCCCATCGTCAAAAAGACGGTACATTGGTGAGACGTTTTAATTTGCATTTAAATTAATTATATAATGTGATAATGGTAAATGTATGCAGCGTTAAAAACTCTCGACTGATACGTGACATTTATGTAACGTATTTTGTGTAAAATTTTTATCTTGCAGACATTTCCATTAAAATAATAATATTTTCCATCACTTGACCACCATACTACTCAGCTGCTATCGGGTGACGGGAAGTTCAGGTCGAAGTTGTCTGATCTAGGACCCGCTGCTGACCCTCGGTGTACTTGTGGTCGGGTGGCTCAGACGGCGGAACATATCCTCTGGGATTGAGCGATTATGAATGATGCAAAAGTAGATATGCTTGAAGGCTTGACTGACTTTCGGATGAATGAAGGAGGACGACCATGTAACGATGTCCTCGTAATGAATGCGAGGAACTTCGGATGCTTCAGACAGTTCACTCGTGTGTGGGTGACTCGTTGAGAAATTCTGAGGGGTTCTACTTAATACTGTTCATGTTGTGTTAATTTATTGCTCTTGTACTGAGTGATTATCTGCAGGTCCTATGCCTTCCTAGTCGGATATCACACTGTGTTTTTTTTGTGTTTTATTTTCCCAACTACAGGAACTACAACTGCCGCCTCCTGTGGGATTCGTCTTCTTTAAAATATGTATCAATGTTTTATACACTTTTTCTTTACTTTGATCGCTTTTGCTTTTTTAATTGGTGTTCGTATTATTATTGTTACACATATATATATATTATTTTCTTTTAGATTTAGATTCTTTAATTGTCATTTTTTTACTGCTACATAAATACCATATGAGAATAGCTGCCACAGAACAGGTTTTTACCAAGTGTGGCAGTTATTAATATCTTGTATTATCTAATGTAAATTTAAATAAACAATCAATAAATAAAATAAAATATATTTTTTTAATTTTTTTTTTTTAATATGTATCTGTTTATGGTGACATATCTGCTGTTATATATATCTTAAGTTTATTGCTAATAAAGACGCATCTATAGGTTGGGACAGTGAATGACTTTGATCTAGCGGCCGTGCTGCTTCGCAACGGTTTTTACGACCCGTGGTGATCCATTCACTGATCATAAAATAAAACAAGACACCATGCGTACTGTTTGTTTATATTTTTGAATGTTACTATTAAGAAAATTGAAAAATAATTATTTTTAAAAAATATATACTCATGTATAAAAGAATATTTATTGCAATCATGTTATTATTAGGGCCTAAAACAAATGTTCGATCGGGATATGTATGAAATTATTTATTTGATCAAACCTGACTCTGGCATCAATTGTATTGATTAATATATTTGAATTAAAATGTGTTGATCATTAATCATGAACTACTTGACGCAAGATACAAATACTAATTTGTGATAGCAGCACAGATGCTCCTTGTTGCGTGTCAATTTTTTATGAAAGCTAATTTTTTACCTTCTACCAAATTATTTCCACGTAGACAGTTTTGATCTTGAACCTTCGCGAGAGGTCTTCAAACGAGGGTCCTCGAGTGAAGTCTGTTGGGATGATACTGTATTTATAAAAATGTCAAAAACAACCAATTTTATCAAGTAGGAAACATTCAAAAGTGTTAATCCAATCTTAGAAGAAAATACTAAAATTTTAAAAGGTGTTTTTTTAAATATGATTTTAATTTACGTCGACCCTCGTAATGCCAGGGATCGGTCGCTTTGTGGGTTTATTGGTATCAGTTTGTCTACTTCACGAAAGGTCAATTGAAGAACCTTCTCAACAAAGTTCTTTATATCGAATGGTATTTCAATATCAATCACGTTCTCTACATAATTTATTAATTTACTTGTGTGTGATATGGTTTTAACTGGTGAAAAAATAATTTAAAAAATGAAAAAAAGTTATACTCATAGAGTATACTATCTGCTTTGTTCTCAATACAAACTAAACACCTAAAAGATCCTCAAGCACGCTATTCTGAAAATAACATAATATGCTTAAGAAAACTGTAGTGTCAAACTTTTATTGATGAAAGTTTTCAGCTTGGTGTAGAGTTACAGTATACCAAACACATTCTAAACATTGTTTCTTTGATAGTAATTACTTTTTAATTGTTTCTTACTTTTACAAACTGTTACACGCTTTACGTGGACTGTGGCACGCTTTTAAGGGATGGAATCAAAATTTTAAAAACAACTTTTAAATAAATAAATTGAACGTGAAACATAATTTTTAATTTTTCCTAATAACATTGGTATTTATGTATACTACTTGATAAAATTTGTTTCAAAAAGCAGGAATATCGAACCAAATTTTTAAATCGTTAATAAATGTTGATTTAATTAGTTTTTAGACCAGTCTAGTAAGCTGGATGTATGTTGTATGCAAGGAAAGTGACCCTATTATGAACGTAAAAAAGTCAAAAGTGATGGTATTCGAGAAAGTAGAAAGTAAGACAACGTGTGAAATACTAGTATGTTTTGAACAAGCTCGAAGTATGTTCGATAGAAGAGGGAATGTTGAGAAAGATATGGAGAGGAAAGTGACTGCGGAGAAAAGTGTGAACGGTGCTTTAAACGCAATAGAAATATGTCTACCGAGGCAAAACTAGCACTGCATAGTGGAATTCTGGTACCAACACTGAAGCCTGGAGTTGGCAGAAGAGGTAAGAAATTAGATTGAATGTAATGGAGATGAGATCCCTTAGATATATGTGTGGCAAATCCATTTATGATGGAGTAAAGAATGAAGATATTAGGAATGAAATTAAAGCTGATCTTACCATAATTAATAAAATTAAAAAAAGGTCGCTCAGATGATTTGGTTATGTTTAGCGAATGAATGAGGAAAGAATGGTAAGAAAGATATATAATGCAAGTGGTGCCAAAAAGAGACGGTAACCGCGGAAGACGTGACATGACCAGATTAACCAGATAATCATCCCGTTAGAAGCCTCAACAACCGGCGATCTTGCATGCAGAGATGTATGAATCTGGATGAGGCGAGAGTGGAATATCAGGACAGAAGAGTGTGGCACTCGATCCTCTCTGCCTAGCCCACGCGAAAACGGGGTGATGGTAAGTAAGTAGACCAAAAACGGTTAAGTAAACTTTCCGTTATAAATATTCTCAAGAGTGCAAAAATTATATAAATTTCATTTTATCCGCTATATAAAAATTAATGAAATACATATACAAATGATCATACTATCAAACAAGTAACGTTCAAAAGGTAAAACGCAATTAGGCACGAAAATTTCGCGAGACGAATTTGAAGAACCGAAAGCGCTAGAATATTTTTAAAAAGCTCGGAAATGTGCCCCACTTACTGAGTGTAAAAATGTCCAGGAAACCGCCTAACGGCTTGAAAGAATTCATCTCAGTTCAGAATCCATCACGGAGCCATTCTAAAAAAATATGGTAAACGGGATTTCAGGCCAGATTTCTGACTGTCGAGTAAGTGCTGAATTATCTAGTAGGTCAACAAAAAAACTATATATTTAATGTTTAAAGCGTTTACCTTGTGGTTGGACTTAATTACTAATTTTTATTAATTTAAAACTTTGTATAAACCGCTTAGAGTTATTTTATGTCTACAGGTTTTGATACCACTGAATCTTCATCAGGATGGACGCATATCAACTATCCGATACCCATTTTTACGTGGCCATAGTTATGGTCATTAACAAGTAGACATGGAAATGAGGAATATATTGTTTTATTGTTTAATGTATTCCCCATTTGAGTGACACATATTTCTGTGTACTTATTTTAGTGCTGTCTGTTTAACCCAAAAGGGAGTTATGTTTTTCATATCCCCTCAAATGTTTCGACGTGTTTGCTCCTTATCCTTATAATCCTGTGAATCCTGTGTATTTTTATACTTTGTTAATCAATATATAAAACCCGTGTTTCCCTATCCGCCAAGTTTTCTCCACAACCAGCCACAACCACCCACCGGTTATGGTGGTGGATAGCCCTTGGTGTCACATCGAAATATGCGAGTTTGGTGGGGGAGGCTGTGCGTGGGTGGGAGTGGGTGACGAAAATGTTCTTTCTAGCACATTTGTTTTGGAAGGAAAAGGTTTTAGAAAATTCCCGAAAGTTCTATAAGATTTTAAACTGAGTGGCGGAATGTGTCGGTGTGTCTAGAAGGTTCCTGTACATTCGACAAATTTCTTGAAAATTTTGGAAGAAGAATGTTCTAGAAGGTTCACGAAAGTTCTATGATTATCCAAACAGTGTATTAAAAATCTACGCGTGCGAAGCCGCGCGGGCACCGCTAGTTAATATATACTTCGTATTTTGTATATGCTATTACATTGTGTTAATGGTTAAGTACTTTTTAAAATATCTGGGTGGTTTGCCATTATTTTTGACAATTTGCCAAAAAACATGTAAATGCTTTTTAATTAAATTCGCACATTCAAGAGATGCACAAAAAAAACCTAAGGTCTCCAGGCCTTGCCGCTCATTCAGAACAAATATCCAGAGTTATATCCTGGCTGCCGCTCACCTTTTCCCTTCTCCCCATCCGGATTGCCATCGTGTTCCTCGCCGCTCCTTTCGCGAACTTTTCCACCATTTTGCGTCCAGGGGGAAGTTTTCCTTTTGAAAAACACGTTCCCCTAAATGACAGCCCGACGCGGTGTGAACAAATCACCATTTCCGCAAATGCAGTCGTAAAGAGTAGCGATCCATCTTTGTAAAGTACTCCGTGACGTCAAATAATATTTATAAATGTAACTTCTAAGTTGGTTTGCAAAATGAAGTAACTTTAAGCACCCTTGTCATCAAAACCTGAAAACTTTACAAATATTTTTTGTTATTCCTTATTATGTTTTTATTATATATTTTTAACATTGATGCAGATATTCTTGCAGATACCTTATCATCGTTCAAAAACTCACTCATACACAACATCCATTTTCTAAACGATGACCTGAACCTATAGATCCATTAAATCAATTATTTATTAAATACTAATTGCACTACATTTGAATGAATGTTTGAACACTAAATATATAATACACATAAATGTATTGTATATTTAGTGTTTGAATATAGTAACGTAATGACACTAAATATACAATACACATAAATCCATGTATGATAGAGTAAAGAATGAAGATATTAGGAATGAATGTAAAGCTGATCGTAGCAAAATACATAGAATAAAAATAGGGTCGCTCAGGTGTTTTGGGCATGTTGAACGAATGAAGGAGAAAATAATGGTAAGAAAGATATATAACGCAAGTGTTGACGGCGGCAGAAAGAGAGGGCGACCACGGAAGACGTGGCATGACCAGATTAACCAGATACTGGAAGATGGTCCTGTTAGAATCCTGAACAACGTAGTATGTAGTATGAATGTAGACGAAGCGAAAGTTGTATGTCATGACAGAAGAGTATGGCGCTCTATCCTCCCTGCCTATCCCCATGGGGAAACGGCGTGATGGTAATTTAGTTAGTCAGTTAGTTAAATGTACATGTAAAATATACTTAAATGCAAAAATACATGTTACTAGAGCGTGGCGATGACACTTGTAATTGGGATAATGGGAATAGTCTTCACTTATAATGTTTTATTATCAGAGTATCATGTATCTATTATCCTGTTAGTGTCTCTAATAAAAAATAAAATAATAAAAAAAAACAAGGGAAATACGACTGTCACAAAATGTTCCTTTACATTTCTAGAATATTTTGGAATATTTGAAATCACTAACCTCGGCTTATCGAGATTTACCTGTCAGATTTTCTGACTCTCTATTTTGTACGTATAATTAATAGTGATGTAATGTATCTCTTTACGTAACGCCACCTTCGTAAAAATTTCATGAAGGACAATATTGATCACATTTTTTCACATCACAATATCAACCATCACGTCTTTACTTAATAATTACCTACTAAAATATTACTGTTTGTTTCAATAATTACCTTCCGCGAACGAAAAACATATATTATTATTTTTTTATATGTTTGTATATTCTTATGTTTTAGTTACCCAATAAAGAGCATTTGATGGGAGTGGGACAGTGAATGGAGTTTAGTTGGGCCTCAACATACCGGTTCGCCCTTTGCACGACTTGGCACGGAGATGACCATTACAGAAAAAATTTCAACTCGGCGACGTAAGAGTAGGACCGATATGGGAGCTTTCGCTCATAAAACGATCCTTGGAATGCAGTAAATCTCCAATCTTATTTATAAATTCTGCCAATTTAGTTTATATTTTGAAAAATGTATCCTCAGAAAAAAAAAATCATATAATCAATTCAAATAAAAACTATCGATTCTCTACGCCTAGCTTACATAGAGGTATGGGGATTTTTATTATAAAAATATTAAAATAAATTTTATATTTCGAAAAATCTATCTCTTAAAAGATATAAAAATTATTTTAATATAAAAATAAATTTTATATTACGAAAAATCTTTCTCTTAAAAGATTCTAGCATTAAAATAAAAAGTTTTTCAACTATTGTTTAATACTCATAGGAGCAAAAATTACTAATATATTTAATGATTACATTAATAATATTTGTATATGACAATATCCCCACTTTTAAACATGAGAATTAAATTTTCTTTAAAAGGCAGCGAGTAGCTTGTTGGTCTTGTGGTTAGGACTTTCACCTCGTGAACCGGGTTCGTATCTCACTCCAGAACAGCAAGTTGGTCCTATTTTCATAGCACAAGCGTTTAGCTTCATTTAAAAATAGTAAAAATATTGATGTGACACGTATTCCGTGTTTGCATCTCAATTTAAGAAAAAAAAAAGTGGGTAAGCATTGAAATACTCATTTTGTTATTCAAATATATGACATGTAATTGAAACACTTATGTACAATGTAATTAAATAATAAATAAACAATTAAAAAGAAAAAAATTAAGAGAAAACAAAATAATAATAGTCATACTTTCATCAATTTTACAGATGTTAGTGCATAAATCAACAATAATAATCCTGTATATTAATTAATAAACTTGTCGCTGAACCTGGCTCAGTTCCATTCACAGTATAAATTATTTCAATACTTTAAATAATATAACAATTCTCATTTGAATGGAGAAGATAATAATTCCGGAGCTCTTAATCGCTGTTTTATTTTAGGCCATAACCTAACTCAGTAATTAAATCTCTAAAAGGTGGGTCACATCCTCTCATAATTTCCCAAAGAGCTCTCGCGTTAATTAATTGGCTACAATTCCGCTAAATTCTGAAAGTCCGAACCCCCATTATCTGCGGCGAATAAAACCACACTTATCTGATGTAAAGACGAAGCGCACTGCCATAGAAATGGTCTAATTAAAATTATGAACGAATTGTATTTTAAACCTATGACCTCTCAAGTCTCACGAGTATAATGGTTCGTTTCCACGGATGACATTTCACTGAGACTGGGAATATGCTCCCATGAAATTCTTTGGAGAAAGCTCTTGAAGTTCGTGGTCTTCCATGTACACACCAAAAATCAGAAATTAGAGAATCGACACATTCACGTTTTTGTATATAAAATGGCATATATCATTGCCAATGAACGGTCACTATCTTTGATGTTCCGTCCATGAGTTAAATTGAATCTCCCCTGCAGCAGTTAAAAAATATATATTTTTGATGATATTAGGTCCTTACATATGAAATTGGCGTTTTGCCGTACTGGCAAATTTGATCTCAAATATCTTCTCTTTGGTTAGGAATTCCAAATCCAAATTTATACAGCTATTTACTCATGTATTTGTGTTTTGAAAATTATAATTCATTTGTTTTTCCTCAATTGTTTTTTTCTTTGCGTCACTCAGTTTACAAAATGAAAAACTTGAAATATCGCGTTATTTACGAGTACGAGTTCCACCGTGGCACCAGTGCTGCAGAAACGGCTCGAAGGATTAATGATGTGTATGGCGACGGTGCCGCAAAAGAAAACACAGTGCGTTTTTGGTTCCAACGTTTTCGTTCTGGAAATTTCGACCTGCAGAACAAGCCCCGTGGACGGCCGGAGACCAAAGTTGATAATGAAGAATTGAAAGCTATTGTGGAAGCGGATCCATCGCAAACCACTCAAGTTAGCCTTGGCTGCGGTGTTAGTGATAAAACTTGTTGTTTCATCCCCTTGAAGCCAAAGTGGTAGGTTAAAAGAGCTTGAAGGGTGGTACCTCACGATTTGAGTTAAGCAAATCAACAAACGCGCGTTGACTGCTGCGTTGTATTACGCAACCGGCACAATAATGAATGGATTTTAAATCGAATCATTACCTGTGATGAAAAGTGGATCCTGTACGATAATCGGAAGCGCTCATCGCAATGGCTGAACCCTGCCGAACCAGCCAAACCATGCCCCAAGCGAAAATTGACTCCAAAAAAGTTACTTGTGAGCGTTTGGTGGACTAGTGCTGGTGTCGTTCACTACAGCTTTCTTAAATCTGGCCAGACGATTACGGCAGATGTCTATTGTAAGCAACTGCAAACCATGATGGAAAAGCTAGCTGCTAAACAACCGAGGCTGGTTAATCGCTCTAGGCCACTGCTGCTTCATGATAACGCTAGACCACACACTGCACAACAGACGGCTACCAAATTAGAGGAGCTTCAATTGGAATGTCTAAGACATCCACCGTACTCTCCGGACCTTGCCCCAACAGATTACCATTTTTTTCGAAATTTGGATAACTTCTTGCAAAGGAAAAAATTCAACTCCGATGGGGCAGTCCAAACCGCCTTCAAAGATTTTATTGATTCCCGTCCGAATGGTTTTTTTAGTAAAGGGATCGATGAACTACCTATGAGATGGCAAAAGTGCATAGATAGCAATGGTACATACTTTGATTAAATAAATATATTATAATAAAAAAAAATCGGCTTTATGTTCCTCCCATACTAAACGTCAATTTCATATGTAAGGACCTAATAGTTAGTTAGTTCTATTTATCTATGTTTTCTGAATAAACAATTGAAGGAATCTATAGTTCTGATTGATATTTGTACAATTTGTTGTAAGGATCCGCTGTTCAATCTAACGCCGGGTTGCTTGCCAATTTTTTCTAGAGTTTGGCGTTAATTAAAAATCTCAACACGCTTACACGAGATTAATCTCAACTCAAACTTTGAGACTTAACTCATTCCCTGGATACGGTTCTTTAATATGAACTCAAATTTAAATAACCGATACCTAATTGTAAGGAGTAATCGGTTCAAAATATTATGCAAATATGTTCGTGAATTGAATTTAAATAATATCTACCTTTCTCTAGATTATATAACTGTATAAAAAAACATCCATTTTTAGGGTGAAACCAAACTCACGTTAGCAATTACCTTTGGATTTTTGACACTTGTCATTTCTTTATTAGAATCAAGATATTTTATTTTAATACTCCATTATTTACAAATATCTAACGAAATTTAATTCTATTTAATTAATAATACGATTCTTCAGAACATATGGTTCCTTATTTTTTTTAAATGAAATCTGAAAAACATGGCAAACATTATAATTTCTACAATGTTGGTAGCTTTGTACTGGAAAAAATAAATTTGCTTCAAATACAAATGCAAAAAAACTTGGTTGGGAGTTTAGTAAAAAGTCGGCAGGCGACTTAGGTTTTTCTATAAAATGATTTTTCCATAAGCCACCCTGAATTTTATTTCACTTCTAAATATGTACATAACCTTTTTTTCTGTATCAGATAAATGTGCATCAGAGAAGGTTGAATCACGGTCATGATGGAGGAGCCCGATGAGATTGGATATAACGCGACCATTTTCATTTCCTTTTTCAAAATTTTTCTATAAAATAATAGTTTAATTTGCACTTCAATAAGTGCCAATATACAAAATAATCATCTCCTCAATTAACCAATTCCTACCTAATTTCCCAGAGGGGTGAAACTCCTTATTGGAAAAATTCTTACTACTTTTTACTTCATACTTCCAATCAACCTTGTTTTATATTTAGATCAATGTAAGGTAAATGTATCCGCATATACTCGCTTTTGACTTTTTGCCGACGGTAATAAGATTTGTAATAGGTGTTTTCTTCATAATAATTTAAACATAATAAAATACCTATTGGAGAAGTACTCAGCTATAATATTTACCTCGGCTAGGTTGGTAAGCGGACTCTGATATCTCCGGTATAGGGTGGATTCGGTGTTATTATTTCACATCAACCGGTTGATCACAAATGAAACACAAATTTGTATGAAAATTAAATTTATAAAAAAAAAGCTTTTGGCGATTTTACAATTCTAAAAGATAACAGACAGTTAAAAAATTGGCAATAATGTTGTGTTTTATATTTTATTTAATCATCTCGAGTAGTATAACAGATTGCCTACTCACACCTATGTTAAATTTATATAACTGTTGTCTAGTATAAGTTTTTTCTTAAGAGCTCTTAGTTAGTAATGTCTAGTATTAAGATTCTATTATGCAAATTTTTAAATCTGTAATGAGTATGGAACCTCTGTTAGTAACTATAGTATATGACCATATCACTGGTATTGCCACCTCCAATAAAGGTTTAATTAACACATGGATAACCATTCCTATCCAACGCGATAGGAGCCATCCTTACAAAATGAGTTAGATCACAATTGATTATGCGCGAGAGGGCTATCCATGTGTTAAGGTGTGCCCTTTCCAAATGGTCCCGATCACAGAAGAAATTATAAAAAAACTTTAACATTATAACTTTTTCAATAATAGTAAAGAAATGTTGTGGTTACATTATTTATGTTAATAAAAAGAAAACACTTTGTATAAAACCAGTGTTTATTGAAAAAACAACATTTTTCGGGGCTTCATCAGGATACAACGAATACTTAAATTGAAATTGGATACATAGACTGTAAATATATATTAAAACATGAATGTTGAGTAAATAATAACGAACTTATGTGAATTCAAATTTAAAAGGTAACTTTTTGCAAAAACGATTCGGTTATTTGTGATATTTAATTTGATTCTAACACTTTTCTATTTTCTTACTATAATATAACTATAATTTTATGTTGATTGTATTATTTGTAATTTTTTTAAATCCTTATTAATGTCAAAAGAATGGCATGTATCCAAAAGATAATTAGCTAATTTGTAGTAGTTATTGCTTATTTTTTTAAATAGAGATGCGAATACGGAATACGTGTCGCATCAATATTCTTACTATTCTCAAACATAGCCAAAAACCTGTGCTATGAAAATA
>JADDOH010005581.1:0-107012 GCA_016648135.1 Agrypnia vestita
AGAATAAGTTTCCTAATTTTGAGTCCGATCGGTCAAGCGCTACAGATTTACATCGAAAATATGGCAGAGGGAGGGGAAGGGGTATGAGAATAGGGGGGAAATGTTACCTATGTTACCCGCCGGGTTTCAAAGCATAAGTATGCAAAATTTTAATCGAATCGGACAAACGGTGGGGATTTTTATAGAAAACAGACAGACAGACATTGAGTTTTATAGGTATAAATGTGTTCATTACATAATTTTTTAAAGTAGGGCAGTCCTTCAGTATTCAAAAAAATATCTTCTAATTGATGACTCACCATGTCACTATAAATTATGATTTACACAACAACGAAACTAGATCACGATTGTAAGGGCAAAATCATTTAGGAATCTGTTCACACAAAGGGCAGCCCATAATATTATCCCAAGTAGTTCCTTTCAGATCGGAGTGTTTAGTCACCCCAGTCCTCGGCGCTCACACACGGGGAAAGGTCGGCTCGCGTGACCCCATAAAAGGTCAAATGATTTTATTTTCCTAAAATAATCCACATCACAAGCACCGCAAATGTTATTAATGATTCATGCGCATAACTTCTGAAATGATATCTTATCCGCCTATTTTCAGAACAGACAACATTTAAATCAACAAGTAAAAAGCTGTTATTTTATGTAAAGCCCCAATCACGACATTAACCAAAAAGCAAATACAATAATTAATCATTTTTAAAAGGAAAACATGCTATATTGCGATATTTTAATTTAAGAACACGGTTTTATGATGAAATAAGATGAATAAATTTTTTAAAAATATCGAAAAAATAATGATGGCTTCTACGAAGATATGAACCCGGAACATTTCCAATCCATGTAAATTCTATTGTCAATTTTGCGATTTTTAACTTTAAGAATAGTAAAAAAAAATGATGTTTTTTTATTTGATATTTGTGTGTTTCTCTTTATTTCGTATTAAATATTACGGGACTCGTTTCCTTAAATAAATGAAAAATATGTTTAATAATATATATATATATATATATATATACTTTATTTGCAGTTAGCAAAGAATACTTTCATTGTTCGGAAATCGACTAGCGAGAAGATGTCAAAGCTTCGTTTGATATTCTCGTAACATTCGATTATTTCCCGAATAAAAATGGAATAATATAAATAAATGAATTAATAATTCAAAGAGAACCATATAAATATCAAATATTGACGACTAATTAAGTCGCTGGGATAGTGAAATTGGTAACACGCTGTGCGCGAAACACAGAGGTCCGTGGTTTGAATCCAGGTTCCATATATTTTATATATATATTGTAAATGTCCTTTTAATGTATTTTGGACATATTTCCTATCGACATGTGGAAAGATTTAAGAATTTTTTTCTTGTTGCTGTTATCATAACTAATTTGGTGACCAGATTGTTGGTGAGAATTCCAGTATACTTCTGATAAAGCATTAATTTGTAAATGTATTTGATACTTTCTGAAGTTGCGCAGAATTCTTTCGTCTTTCTAAGATATGAGTTTTGGATGCGCGTTTTGCGATATATTGAACACATTACGAATGACAAGATTGGTATTATTTGTCTTTCTAAATATGCAATAGACTGTACACAATTTTCGCAATGAAAAATATGATCTCGTAGGTACGGCTCAAAATATAAGCGAGCCATGGAGAAGGTAAAAATAGAATTTATTACCTGCACAACCTCAATAAAAAGTAAAAAATAAAATACCATCGATATTTTTCACACTAAATAGGATCGTTGAACATACTGTAACTTTGTTATAATATTCCTGTAACTTTGTTATAATATTCCATACTGTAACTTTGTTATAATATTCCAAGACGATATAGGAAACACTTAGGTACCTAATTATATACGCCGAACAAAAGTAGGAGCGAACTTATGTTATAGTATCAAATCTGAAATATTTTCTCTAGCAGTACACTATAGTACATAAAAAGGATTGGATATTATGACATTTAAATTCGGCAGATTTTGGAAGGTAACAGATGTTTCCCCCAAAAATCTATCAAATAATCTGGTGATGCAGTGTAATGAAAATGTCTTCAAAATTGGAACTGTTTTTATACTAAGTACCTACTTATTGAAACTGAAAAAAAAAAAAAAGTTTTCTTTATTATTTTAAGCAAGTAAGAACTCGGCAATTTATAGTTAAAATATTGAATATTTTGAATCGACAATGCTTGGAACACTCATGAAATTTGCATTTTGTTTTTTTGTTTTGCAAAAAAATAAATATCAAGAAGTGATATCCAAGATAAGATTTTCAGAAAGAGGGCTGCATTATATAGTTATTATTAGAATCAGTTAGTCATTTAGGCATTTTATTAGCATTATTAGAATCAGTAATACGTAGCTTCGTTCCGGTTTTATAATATTTATTCCTTTTGGTCGCTATTTTTACTTTTTTTCAGTTCTACTTTACGGTGTTGAAGCATGGTCGCTGAAGGTGACTACTCTAAATCGCCTAGAGGCTTCGAAATTTGGATACATCGTAAAATGTTAAGGATATCTTGGACTGACATGACCAGTAATGTTGAAGTTTTACGTAGAGCAAATACAAACAGACAGTTACTCAACATAGTAAGGCTCCGTAAAATTTCATACTTTGAAACTTATTCTTTAGGACTCGGCGGGTAACATAGGCAACACTTCCCCCCTATTCTCATACCCCTTCCCCTCCCCCTGACATATTTTCGATGCAAATCTGTACCGTTTGACCGATCGGACTCAAAATTTGGAAACTTATTCTTTGAGACTCAGCGGATAACATTGGTGATATTTCCCCCCTATTCTCGTACGCCTTACTCTCCCCCTGACATATTTTCGATGCAAATTTGTACCGTTTGACCGATCAGTCTCACAATTTGAAAACTTATTCTTTAAGACTCAGCGGGTAACATAGGCGACATTTCCCCCCTATTGTCACTCCCCTTCCCCTATCCCTGACATATTTTTTATGCAAATCTGTACTGTTTGACTGGTCGGACTCAAAATTTGGAAACTTATTCTTTAGGACTCAGTGGGTAACAAAGGCGATATTTCCCCCCTATTCTCATACCTCTTCTACTCCCGCTGACATATTTTTGATGCGAATCTGTACCGTTCGACCGATCGAATTCAAAATTTGGAAACTTATTCTTTAGGACTCGGCAGGTAACATAGGCTATATTTCCTTCCTCCCTTTATACCTTTTCTCCTCCCCCTGACATATTTTCGATGCAAATTTATACCGTTCAAATCAAACCTTTGTTTCCCCCTACAAATTTATTTTCAACTTAATCCCTAACCCGTGCAACGCCGGGTACGAACAGCTAGTTAAATATATTTCTAAATTTTCGAAGAAAGCAAACACTTGGTGGTGATACATTATAGTCATAAAATCATTAATAATCAAGTAAATTTATATTTTAGTCCACTTTTAAATATGTTCCCTCTTAATAGTAATATTCCCTGCGAAATCCCACCCCCGACCCCCACTATTGGCACTCCATCTTCTCACTTTTCACACTTATATATAAGCACATAATTTTTGTATGTTTAGGCAGTTAAGATTCTTCTCCCTGAAGAAGCTACGGTCGTAGCGAAACCTGGATGGATTTGAAAATATATATATGTGGTGTTTAACTAAGTTAGTTTTATTTATATAAAAATTTAAGTTATATACGTTTAAACCAATAACCTCATCCCACATACCATGACGTTGGTACCATAAATGCCAGCTGCCACTGCATATAACCTATTCCATGTTTTTTTTATTCGACGGGGTTAGAGATATCGCCGTGCGTCGGGTTAATTTAACATTTTTATTATGCTTGTATTTTACTTTCTGGCGACACAGTGGACTGTCTGGACAGAATTAATTTTCAACAGTCTAGACAGTCGCTAATTACAACGAAATCCTAGCCCGTTTAATATCAGTCACATTTACAGTCCAAAGTTTATATTTCTAATTAATCTCTGTTATGTTTCTTAGAAAAATGAAGACTTATAAGACTAGGTACTTACGCAAGTTGTATTTTAAAAGAAAGCGTAGGAAGTGTAGCTAAATATATATTTACCACCGTGTTAAAAAATAGCGAGCCTTTGGTCGGCAAAACAAATTTTTTCACATATCATCAACATCTCTGTTAACTCTACAACCCCTGGTGAGTCTTGGCATCTTCGAGACTCTTCCTCCACTGATCAACTTATCTTGTTCTTCTGTTAGCTCTCTAAAGTTCTAGATCTTTAAGCCAGATATGTCTGAGAGAATTGTCACTCTATCTTAGTTTTGGCCACCCTGAGCTCCTTCGCCCTTTCCCGCTCGGCAACAATCGCCAATAACTACAAGCATCGAACTTCTGTGACGCTTGGCTCCTTGAACAAAGTATAGAGCTCTTTGTTGCAGCGCCTGCTCAACGTTTTCCCAGCATACTCAGGAATTCCGCAAGGATCAAACCTTGATCCCTTACTGTTTTTAATTATGATAGATGATATACAAGGTAGGATAAAAACAGTGAAATGTGTGCTCTTTGCGGATAACCTGAAAATGTATTAAAAAGATTACGAGAATATGTGAATGTTTTAAATTACAAAAAGACTTAGATGCGTTATTGTACTGGACTGAGGAAAACAATCTGCATTTTAATATAAAAAAGTGTGTATGTCTTACCTGTAGTTACAATTAATAATGAAAAAATTTCACGCGTTGCTGACG
Source organism: Agrypnia vestita (assembly GCA_016648135.1). Lineage (NCBI taxonomy): Eukaryota > Metazoa > Arthropoda > Insecta > Trichoptera > Phryganeidae > Agrypnia > Agrypnia vestita. The sequence goes on from JADDOH010005581.1 coordinate 4,716, forward strand.
TCATGGATCTCGGTATTGCCTTTGATGCCAGACTGACTTTCTCAGGTCACGTAAAACAAATAGTTACAACGTGTTAAAGCTTTTAGGTTTCATCACACACATATTAAAAGTATTTTCGAATGAGAAGTGCATCGAGTAAATGTACAATTTCATAATTCGTTCAGAATTGGAATATGGAATGGCAGTTTCGAGCCCACACCAAAGGAAATACATCGACATGATTGAACAGATTCAAAGAAAATTCTTGCGCTACTTATACATGCGCAGAACAAGAGAATATCCTACATCATGAACCGTGAAGTACTGCTGAGGGAATGCAACTACCGCAGCCTCGAGTCGCGCAGACAGGAGGGCCTAGTCATGTTGGGAGTTAAAATTTTAAGAAATATAATTGATGCTCCGAATCTGCTAGAGAATTATGCCCTGTTTGTACCAAATAATTATTTGCGAAATCGAAGTCACGCGCTATTTCATGTCCCAAAATGCAGAATGAATGTAGTCCCAAAACTCATCTCGGTCTAGTGCCAGCTCTCTTCAGTTTCGAAGCTCTAAGGCAGAGATGTCTTTGAGGACGTTGTCACTCCATTTTAATTTTGGCCTTCCTAAGCTCCTTCGCCCTATTGGCCTTGAGTTCAGCAGGAACTTTGGTGCTTGATGCTCTGACATTCTCTCCACACGACCCAGCCACCGAAGTCTTCCAGTTTGGTCTATATACTCGTATAACTCACGAGTTATTTCATATATATTCCATTTTCTTCTAATAAATTGATATTAATTTTTGAGTTGAGAAGAATTTTACCAATACCGAGAAAATGCGGGTCTTATATGTGCAGGGAAATCGTTTGTAATTTTAAGAAAAAAATTGGGCCAATCCAAATAAGAATAATTTCTTTGTCTATCCGTAACTACCGATAAAGTCCATAATAAAAAGAAATCACAGTTTTTTTCACATTGACAAAATTTCCTCTCCCCCTTTACATTCTCTCATTACGATACATTTTCTATACAGATCTACACCGTTTAACAGATTTTACACATTTTTTTCATATGTATTTTTTAGAAACCGACATGTATGTTATTTTTGACGGGTTATTGCTGATATATAATATTTTCAGCCAATGTCTACATTGTCGAAGTATTCGAGAGGGATTGAAATCTTATTTAATATAATGACAATTTTAAAGTCTACCATCCTTAAAAACTGATTAAGTCGTGGTTCAGTGTTTCCATACGATATTGAGCACTAAAGTGGAGCTCTGTGCATCCAAGCTAATATGCCGGTAGCTAAGAGACTTAGCAGATGTAGTCTCGGAGAAAGCGTCATCTATTTGTAGCGTATTGTGCTAGCAGAGTTGTGAACAAATTAAACCTACATATTAGCGAAGGTAAAAACTACGTTTCAAAATGAAGACTACAACACGCACACGTTCACGAGTTTAAAGACTACAAAGTGTGCACTATATTTGTAGTATAAACTACATGAAGTGAACTAATTGTAGTACTACGAAATTGTAGTACTAATGAAATGAACTAATTGTAGTATTAATGAAGTGAACTATTGCATTACTACAAAAGTGTAGTACTAACGAAGTGAACTAATTGCAGTAATAATGAAATGAACTAATTGTAGTATTAATGAAGTGAACTACTGCAGTACAACAAAATTGTAGTACTAATGAAGTGAACTAATTGTAGCACTACAAAATTGTGATGACCTACAAGAAGTGCTTCTTGAAAAGTGTGCTATTAGAAAATTTTCAAAATCATGGGGGGAGGGGTTGTTTCAGTTTCCGGAGATTTCTTTACTCAGTCCCAAAATTTTTCAAACCATTGGGGAAGGGGTTGTTTCAGTTTCCAGAGATTTCTTCATTCGGTCTCAAAATTTTTTAAACCAGGTTTCGATTTCCAAAAATTTTACATAAAAAATGTACTATTTGAAGTATCTACTCGTACTTTCAATAACATTGAAGTGTGTGTACTTTATAGTGTTCGTTTTAAAATGAAGTGTACTATTTGAAGTATGTACTTTCAATAACTTTGAAGTCTGTGTAGTTTGTAGTGTGCACTACACTTCAAAAGGTGTGAAGTGTACACTTCAATGTAATGTAGTACTACATTGTAGTAGTTAGTACAGAGCGGACCCATAACTACTACATATATGCTGCATTTCATCGCATGCAATTATAATACAATAACTGATATTAAACGATGATGGGTCTTATACGGTATTATTGTCTTCAGAAATTCACACAAGAATGACAGCTTTCTTCTGGCTGTGGCGGAGTCCCTCGCCCGATTGTTAGAAAATGGGTCGCATGTATGATGACATTGTATGCAGGGTGTATCATAGCTAGTAGTAAAAACTATACAGGAGGATTCCTGACTTGATAATGTTAAGCAATCATGTCCTAACACCAATAGTTATGGAGATATGCAATATCAAAGTTTGAATTTTTTTCAATACTCCTGACTTATTTTTTTGCAAAAGGTTGAAAAATTAATTCGCTTCCAATATAACTCCATATACTCAATATAAATCCTGATTGACAAGCTCGGTCTGTATGGTGTGAGAGGCACAGCATTAGAGTGGTTCCATTCGTATCTAACTGGCAGATTCCTACAAGTCAGAGTTAATGGATTTATCTCTGAAGAGTATGAAGTATGCTCTGGTGTCCCTCAAGGGTCACATCTTGGTCCGATTCTCTTTAATATTTTCGTCAATGACATCGCAGACAATTTACCATCCGATTACCTACTATATGCAGATGACATGAAAATTTTCAGAAGAATCATGAATGACCAAGACTTAGAAATTCTTCAGCACGATCTCAATGAACTCCACAGGTGGTGTACTAAAAACAAACTAATGTTAAATATCGGTAAATGCTCAGTAATGTCATTCTCTAGATCACGAAATCAATATCAGGCTAATTATCTCATTGATGGACATCATCTCCCGATAGTCACCTCGGCAAAGGACCTTGGCGTTATTGTGGACCATAAACTGAATTTCTCAAGCCACGTGGAGAAAGTTGCGTCACAAGCTTTCAAGACTCTTGGTTACATCATTAGAGCTGGGAAGGACTTCAGCAATGTCTACACGCTGGTACGACTATTCGACAGTCTTGTGAGACCGATTTTAGAATACTGTTCTGTCATTTGGTCGCCGTATACCAATAAACTAATCAATCAGCTCGAAAGAATACAACGCAAACTATGTAAATGCATCGCCTATCGTACACGATCACCAGGAGATATTGAGACCGTATATAACAGATTTAGAATCAGCAAACTAATCACTCGAAGACAATTGTCTGATCTGACCTTCTTCTACAAATCTGTCAACGGACAGATAGACTCGCCCGAGATCCTGGAACAATTTGGCATTATCACTGCTAGGCCGGATCTAAGAGTGCGTAGATTGTTAGAAACCACTAAATCCACAAAAAGTTACGTGTACAATGGCCCAAGAAATAGGATTGCCAATCTGGTGAATAGCCACTGTGTTGATATCAACTTCTTCGATGAATCATACGTCTCATTCTCATCAGCGGCAAAAAGATTGTTATCACAGTATTAAAATTACCCTCAACCCTATATGATTATACCATGTTGTTACTATGCTAGTATTGTTTTTTATATATGTGCAATTTTTCTAATCCATTCATTTAAGTCTATTATTTTTGTAAAATCAATGTATATAGCCGATTGGCGTATGAATAAATAAATAAATAAATAAATAAACTCCAACAAAATCATAAAAACTTTGTATCAAAATTTATATTTTCAATTTTTGCAATGTTTTTATCATTTTATTCGATTTTTATTAAATCGAATGAATTTTTCATGATCGATATAAGTAACTGAAATGATATTTCAACATTTTGCTAAAAATAAGTCAGAAATACTAAACAAAAAAAATTTAAAATATATATATTGCACATCTCCATGACAATTGATATTAGGTCATGGGTCATGGCTGCTTGAACACTTTCAACTCATTATCAAGGAAAAAATGCACTTGTACAGTTTTTGCTACAAGCTGTGAATCACCCTGAATGTATACTTTTTTCATATGAATATGCTATCACGCTGTAAAAGTTGATGTAATTGTTGTGAATATATATTTATTATGTATTTTAAAATATCTTTATGTGTATGTCCTGAAAACACAAATACTGTATTTGTCCACAGAGGGATAATTATTAATTATGATAAATTATGGAAGTCTCACAGAGACAAAGCTATTTATAAAAGAAACTTGTACATTACGAGCTAGCTTGAGTAATCACTATACACAATGCAAAATTCACCAATTCCAATTTTAGTGTGTTTGTTTAAGTGATCATAAGCCCTGAGCCACCCTGTTAAGACTTCCGTACGCGTTTCTAATACAAATAGCTTGACGAAGCTCAAAAACAGTTTTTTTATTTATTTATTTAATGTAGTAAATTTTTAGAAGAAAGCAATTTTTAGATACTCATGTTCTCTGTTACAGAAAAGTACAAATACAGAAAAGCTTAAATAAAAATTGAAGTGCATATTTATTATTGCATGGAGAGGCTTATATAGGAAATTCGTGGAGTGAAGGAGAAGTTTAAAAAAGCTTTAAGCCTTGCACGTTTTACAGCTTTCTATAAGTGTTTTTATACCATAGACTTTTTTACTGTGCGGCTGAAGAGTATCGCCTACGTTTGGAAATCCCAGTCATGAAGAGCATGAAATTAAATATTTCTATTTTGCACGGGTGTTTGTGAAATGGCGAATTTTTATCTCATATATTTAATAGATAATTTTTTTTAAATATTTTTTTTATTTTGTAGATAGACTTCTAATACAACTTATATCTCACAATAATAGTTAAGTTTTTAAAAAGTTATTTAAATTATTGTGATTTTAAGATTTTATTGAAGAAAATTTTTTATTTATCCTTATTTTATTTTTCTGATCATTTTAGTATATTTATTTTATTTATTTGCTATTTAACCTTACATTACTTTACTTTTAAATATATATTTGAATTTATGTTTTCTTTTTTTAATAAAAATAGGGTTGCAAACACAGAATACGTATCGCATCAATATTCTTAGTATTTTCACAATAAGCTTAACGCTTATGATTACGAAAATAGTATTATCTTGCCGGTGTCCTGGAATGGGGCTCGAACCACCGATCACCAGATCACTAGGCGAGTTTTTTTTACGAATCTTTTTATCTAGTTATTTTATATATGTGACTCTTTATCTTGTTACTTAGTCAATTTTTATACTTTATTGTACTTTAACTTATTTTCTTGTATTGTATAATTGTGACAACCTAGAATTAGATTATTAAATTGAAAAATAAAACTCCCCCAGGACAGGTTTCACCTAGTTGGGCATTAATTTTTTTTTTTTTAATTTATTTTAGGAAAAGTAAACAGCAAATCTTAAATTAACATACAAGAGATAAAAAGTAGTAAATTATGCCAATTATAAACATTCCACTTGAAATTAATTATTAAAGATTTAAGCAAAGTGTGACATTATGGCAATTTATAGTTTCATTATATATTGATAATGGGGGAAGGGCAGAGTGGGATATAGGATCAGGATATAAGTTATAAGCTATAATTTAAAAAAATGTAATTGTGATAATATTTAAATAATGTATTAACTATGTACACTTTTGTAATGCAATTCAAGTAGAAGAACAAATAAGACAAAAATAATTCTTCAAAAATTATGTCACCAATATTAATAACGGACTTTCAGGGTGGACATAGGCTATATACAGTAGCCGGCAAACATCTTGAAATTCTGCGGCGTAGTGGGGGGACATTTGCGCATCTACCTTTCTACCAACGAGATCCAAATTTCATCTTCTGCGCATTCCCCCACTTAGCCAAAGAATTTCATGAAGTTTACCGGCAACTGTACCTACATTACGAGGTATTTTACAACTAAAGTCGATGAAAAAATGGCCGGGCGATGCGTTTTTTAAGAACGCTGCTTTAACGGTAAGAGATATTTAAATACTTTCTAAAGAGAACTCGTAAAACTCAAAAAGTTTTTTTTTTTTTTAAATGGAGATGTGAGCACGGAATTCGCGTCACATCAATATTCTTACTATTTTCAAATTAATCTAAACGCTTGTGCTATGAAAATAGGACTAACTTGCTTGTCTAGAGTGAGATTCGAACCTGCGACCTTTGGATCACGAGGCGAGAGTCCTAACCACAAGACCAACAAGCTAAAAAAAAAAACGACATACATTTATATGTTAAGGATAATACACAAATTGATAAAAAGATTACTAAAATCTACGCGTGCGATGCCGCACGGGTAAACTAGTATTCCAGTAAATGGCACGTCTCGGAAATAATTGAAGTCGAGTGAAACTATGGATCGCAAAATCATTTGAAATTCGCCCCCTAACAGTTGTGTGTCGAGGCGTTATCTCTCCCGCGGCCTTTCAATATCGTGAAGACATTATAAATATCAAAGGAGCCGTTCCACCAGGGCGCAGGGCATAATTTAGTGCCCTCTCCAAGGGGGCGGCGGAAAAACCAATCAATTATTTCCCAGAAATATTCCTCGGTGACAAAGCTGTTTATTATAGTTTTACCGATAAGTTTTATGATTGGAATATTTTCCGCCGGGGCTTGAGTACCTAATTTATACGGTGATTTGCTTTGTTCTCTCGTTTCTGGAAAGTCAGTGCGGGCCAATCAGTTTAGTGCAAGAAAACATGAAAACAGAGATACAAAGGACAATCCTCACACTAAACGTTTTTTGAAAAGGTAGAATCTAGTAAAAAAAAAATTCTTGATAACTAATATTCTATATTAAATGGATTAACTTAAAATTCAATTAAATATATTAATATCTACGATCCAAAAATATCGAACCTGATGTATTCCGATTCACAAGCAACAATAATACTACAGAGGAGATCCAGAAGCGCATAGTGAGCACAAATCGCTGTTTTTTCCGCCTACAAAAGCAGATAAAATCCAGACTGCTGTCCAGAAACACCGAGATATTAGTGTACAAAATGCTTATTAGGCCAGTGCTCACGAACGCAGCTGAGACGTGGGTACTAACTAAGAGGAAGAGCACGCAATGGACGTTTTTGAAAGGAAAGTTTTGAAGCTTATCTTCGGACCGGTTCTAAAACGTCACAATGGGAAGACTTCGGTGGCTGGGTCGTGTGGAGAGAATGTCCGAGCATCAAGCACCAAAGTCCCTGCTGAACTCAAGGCCAATAGAGCGAAGGAGCTTAGGAAAGCCAAAATTAAGATGGAGTGACAACGTTCTCAAAGATATCTCTGCCTTATCGCTTCGAAACTGGAGAGAGCTGGCACTAGACCGAGATGAGTGGAGGAAAATTATTGAGGAGACCAAGGGTTATAGTGCCAAGAATGATGATGATATTCCGATTGACGGATATGCATTATTGGCTGCTCTAAACAAAATAAGCATATAATATGGATGGTAAGGCATGGTCGCCGAGCATAGAGAATTTCGTTCATTGATCCTACGCCACGCATCCTTGTCGCTCGCGCACAATAATTGTGCACCAGCGACAATATATTTCCGTACCTTATAGTATATCTATAAAATACGTAAATACCAGCATTTTCAAGTGTAAATACGGACAGGCCGCGGCGCGAGTATTATTATGTTTGACAGTTGATTCAGTGCAAAGTACGCTCAAGGTAACCAGTCGTGAGATAATCGAGTAAAGTATCTACTTGGCGAAATAAATAAATGCTTTAAATACTACGGCGAGAATTGGATGGAATGTTCTAGTTTTGTTATAATAGAATGTTAAATACGTGTTACCCAGTGATAATAAAGTATTCATTTGCAAGTGATATACTGCAAAATAGTGTAATTTGAAGAATAGAGTTAAGTTTAACTCGTTTAAACTGATTTTGTTTATTGAATAGTATATTAATCATTAATTAAGAAAAAGCTGATTAATTTCCAGTGTTTTCATTCATTCCTCCCTAGCCAATGTTCTAGAGAGAAGGAAGTCATACGGGACCAACTTTTTTGATTCTTGCACGTTTTATTTGATTCTTAGTATTAACATTATTATTATCAGTTTTGACCATTTTATTCTGGTTATTATCATTAACAATGGGGTAAAATTAATAAATCTCTGCAAATACTCCATATTTTTATTTGATTGAAAGTTGTGCAGGATATTCTTGTCCTGGGAGGGAGGTGGATTAATCCAACGGATTAATTTTGTAAATTACTTAAACGTAACAGTGAATATAGCCCCAAACCGTAAAAATGGTGCTGTAAGCTGTAAGCACAACACTTCTGCATGACAATCTTTTTTTTCATTTTTCTTAGAACAATACAATATCAATTTAAAGGAAAATTCCTGAAATTAATTTAAATATAAATACATCAAATACAAATCTATCTCTGTTATGAGTAAAAAAAATAATTGAAAGTATCACAAAGATGATCTTTTTTACGTATTTATTTTTATTTATTATTATTATTTATATTTATTTATTATTTTATTATTTTTATTTTTTACCAGCGATGTATAAAAATATGACTTCTTAACTCTAAAATTATTTTGATGAAAAATATTAATCAAGGTATGCCGTTGATAATCAATAAATATTTTAAAATTTAATATTTACGTTTCGAAAAATGTTTCAATTTGAATGTATTTTTTTATGCTCCAAGGTGGTATAAACCCTTAATGTAATGCTTTTAACATCAACAGCATCTTGTTAATATCAAAAAAATGAAATTCAACAAAAAAAATTCAAGTCAACAATTATTAATACTTTATCTTGATATTTTATGAGTGCAAAAGAATTGATGTCGGAAGCTGCGTGGTACAATTTACGTGCGTAGCTACAATACAATTATGTACGGAAAGATCTTAATCTGGTAAGTGACAGCGTCTCTGTGACGGCAAGCAGGTGACATTATTCCCGTAAGCAGTACACGCCTTATTCGATTTAACAACAGATTAAGGACTTCCGCACTAGCAAACAAGATAAGATTAGAATCCCTTTGCTTCCTTTATTAAATTTTCCGCGCGAACTCGGCAACTCGATCTCCCACCCCCACGGCGCGCAGCATCGGGCAGGGCACACGCTCTGGGGCTCGACACTTCCAAAGCCCAGAGCCGTTTTAGGATCGTCGTAGTCCCTAGCCATTTTCACATAATATTGCATTCGTATACCTCACCAATTTTAAAAGAAAACTTTTTATATATTTTCATCTCAAAATGTCATTAACTCTTAAAAGACTATGCTAAAAAATGCCTTCGGGAACGTTGTAACACAGTGTTACATGATTAAAAATCGACATAGTTTTTAATATGTGGTAAAAAAATATTTTTTGAATACAGAGAAAACTTTTTAAAGATCCCTTTATATAATTATGTAAGGTAAACATACATATTTGCATTATTTTAGTAAATTATCATAAAATCATGCCATATCGAATTTGCGTGCGCTCACGCCTTCGTACTCTTACCAACAAAATTCAACGACGCGTTCGACTGCAGTCCGCCTTTGTCTAACACGTGTTACGCGACTCTACCGTGCTCTTTCGATATTTTTTTCTCTTTCGCCGAAACCCAAGCAACCGCGTCTCTGTCCTACATGAAATATGTGGTATTGTCGTGCTCTTTCTTACTCGATTTAACTGCCACGTGAAATACTCTGATCTCTTTTGCACACTGGCCGAAAATACATGAGTAATGAATAAATATTTTTTAATTAAAAAATCCGTACATTGGTAATAATTTAATTTAGTGATTTTGGTGTGAAAATGTTTATTTGATGATTACAAAAAATGTGACGTTTTGGTTTTGGTAAATAAGGTAGATATTTCATATTTTCTATGACATGTAGACCTACGTTACACCACCGACACACGGGAGTTAAGTCAGTGCCGAATGGGAGAGGCAATTGCGCCTGAATGAGCTTCAGTTTCAGTCCAACTAAATTCAAACTTCAATGACTCATCTAAAAATAGACATAAAACCGTCATCTTGGTTTCTTTTTAAAAAACAAATATATAAACTTGTTTCAGTACAGCGATGGACGATAAATGGGATCATAGAGTAGCTCGTTGGTCTTGTGGTTAGGGCATTCGCCTGGTGATCCAAAGGACGAGATTTCAAACCTTTCTCCAGACTAGCAAGTTAGTCCCATTTTCATAGCACAAGCGTTTAGCTTAGTTTGAAAATAGTAAGAATATTGATGTGACACGTATTCCGTGTTCGCATTTCTATTTGAAAAAAACGTGAGAGACTAATAATTGTACAATTTGATGTAATTAATAAAAATTTTACATCATTTTCATCACTTATTCATTGAAAATATCAACATATTTCAAGGTTAATGGCCCCTTTGTCAAGATACAAAGTATACTAACAAATTAAAAATCGAAAATAAAATATAGACAGACAAAATATTTAAAAAACTCAAGAAATGAAAAATAATTAAGTTATATGAAAACAAATGTAAACAAATGTAACTATTTGTAAAAAATTAATGATTGTATTCGAGTAAATTATTTCTTTTTACAGAAAATAAATTAAAGTTAGACAGCAAATCTAAAAATGAAATATAATGTATTGGTACAAATATTTAAAATTAACAGGATGAAATTAACTAAGGAGTTTCATTCTTACAATACACGAGGAGGCGACAGCATATGACTTCAGAAGAAAAATAAAAACACCTCACAAAACTGTCCCATGTACAAAGGTCTTAAAATCTTCGAGAACCTGCCAAAAACAATTCAAAACACAGTTAATATAAAGAATTTTAAACAGGAGTGCAAAAATTTTATTAAAAAAACTTTTAAATGACTAGATTATGGAATGCAATTTGTTTAACTGAAATTATGTATTAGCCCACACAACATTATGTATGGAAAGTAATAATTAAGATTAATAAAAAAAATTAATAAACAAAAGTATCTTGAAAATTAAAATAGAAACAAGGTTGTAAATTTTTTTTTTAAATTTTCTGATTTTTACGTTACGATATATTCGTTTGAAGACAAAGTACAAACAGAATTGCAAAAATTGAGTACTAATGCGTAGAATATAAAATTTAAAGAAATTGTCACGAAAAACTTCGTACCCAAAACCACTGCGCGTATAGTGCCACGAATACAGACAACGTAAGCTCATTCGGACATCTCAGGCGCCATTCGTCGAAGTTGGACCAAATTTGATTGCGGAATTCGTAACTTATGAGATGGAGAGCAAAATGACGATCTACTCAGAACAAGTTCAGAAAGTGAGCGTTGTTTTCCCAAATAAAAACTGATAAAAATGATCTTAGTAAGTTCAGCGATGGAAAAATCCCGATTTACATCCCTAGCAATTCTATCAATAGAAAATTACTTAATACGGGAAATGATTATTATTGTTATTTGGGCTGATAGTTTATGATTATTAAGATTGATGTACAGAACTACGCTTACTCTACTTGAGTTTTACAGATTGACTGTAACTCTCATCGATTAATATTTCACCCGTCGTGAGAAGTTCTGCCACTCTCGAATCTCGAGTTGACTAATATTTTCTCACGTGTAGTGTCTAGGGAGGAATGAATGAAAATGCTGGAAATTAATTATTCAATATACATAGTCACTTAACCCGCATTAAACTTAACGCTTTTCTTTAAATTACACTATTTTGCAGTATATTACTCGTAAATGAACACTTTATTGTCGCTATGTAACAGGTATTTAACATTCACTAAGACACTGAGTTCAGTTCTTGCTTCTAGTATTTATCGCATTTATTTTCAATGCCAATTAGATACTTCGCTCGATGATTCGCTTTGTTTATCGCTTCGCAAATCATGACTGGCTACTCTGAGCGACGTCTCGCGCGTTCACACTTCGAGGCCGATTTCGCACCACACGAACTATCAAATATGAGAATTCTGGCGCGGCGGTCTAGATCTGTGCTATTTATATCCAAAAAGTGGATTATCGAAAATCCTAGATTTTTATAATTTTAAGGAGAAGGGTGTCGTCGCTTCTAGGCTTTTCCAGGTGTTCCTCGAATAATGTACCTCATTCGTGCGGTAGTGTGTTTCAGAATATAGTGGACGGTCCAAAAGGTTTCGATGTTATTATCGTCATTGACATTTGTAGGGTCAACGCCCCATTGACCTACAGCAAAACTACCAGCGCCCGGCTCCTACACAACATCCTGACGTTATGGAATACACACAGTTAAATACCGAATCCGGGAGATCCAAAAAAACGCTGACCGACCAAGAATACATGCAGATGAGCAGAGACAAAATTCGCTGACGGAGCATTTTTCATGCCAGGCGAAATTACTGACGCTGCATTTCCTACGTCTGCGTGCACGTGCACCAAAGCAAATATAGGATATATAAAGCGGTACAATGGACACCGAAATCAGTTCACCCTGGGTCTCAAGACTCGAGGTAGCGCTACTCACCCTTCACTCGCTTTTCAACTCGTGCCGTAACACTCCGCGAAATCTCCGTAGCCAGCACTAACATTGTCATCGACAGAGTCACGCCATCCTTTCTGCGCCAGCCATCAAGTAGCATCCTTATCAATGGTGTTCACTCTGCACCAGCCATCAAGTTTCATCATCATCAACGCCACATGTCCAATCTGTACCAGCGATCAAGTGTCATCTGCATCAACACTGTGCGGACTTCTCTCTCTCCAGCGGTACATTGCCAGCTGTCCACCGTGATGTCACATACACACCACTATCAGCTGTCTACAATCGCCACACCGAGCCACGTGTACCGCATCGCCACTTCACTGACGTCAAACCTTATCGGCTGAGGCACCGATAAAACGTCGTTTCCAATTACATCATTGTAATCTCTATCAAATAAAAGCTATATTAAAATCGAGTTTGTCCATTTTCCATTAAGATATTTCTACACAACTAACATAAAGGATGGGAGCCGGATAACGGCCACCCCATAAATATTACGAGGGATTCTGTATGTAATCTCTTTTGCCATTTCGTTACAATATTTATAATAGACATATAATAATGAAACTGAAAAAGTAAAAATAGTTTTATAAACATTCATTTTATCGTTACACTTAATTTTGATAACTTACTCATAAAAATATTTTTATTACAAAGGTTACTGAATTTTTTGTTTTTATATTCAGGTCGAAAATTTCTGTTTAAGATTTCCTACCATACGCAGGCTTCTTGAAGGTTTGTAGGCCCTAGCTAGGTATAGTGTTCATTCTGTCTAACGAATAAGATGGCCCTGTTAAAGTCTTCTTAAAACGTCCACGGACTAATTAAATTGCCAACGTTACGTGATATTTAATCATGTTTTTTCCGAGGAAGTCTCGTTGTGAAGTTATTAAATTAAAGACATCTGGTGAATTTCAAATAAAGTAAATTTCTTTGAAATTTAATTATTTTCTGAATTCTACACCCACATATATTCATCTAGTCTTTGTACTTTATAATCAAACTAGTTGATATCAAACTGTTTTCTTATCGTCGAAAATGTAATACACTACCAAAAAATGGGAGTTGTCTAATACACTCAACTTAACTTTACTTCTTCTTCTTCTACCGCTTATCCTACCCCGCATCCTTGCACCGCATAAAAGCTTCCAACTTTTCCTATCTTTGGCTTTGCTCTCCCCGTTAGCACTGTGGCATTTCCTACCACAGCACATGAACCAGCAATCTAGGCCATACACTGACGTGGCCAGAATACATACAGCTAGACTTCAATAAAGTTTTTTGTTCGAAAAACATATATAAACCAGACACCGCCTATACGGGCATGTCAGTCTCTCAGCAATCCCCGGCGTAGGCCGGAGGCTCTATTCCATTGAGTATCTATTATTGTATAACTTTTAATTTCTTTAGAGACTTTAGAGATTTCCCGTCATATGATGGGTGGTGAACCTAAAAATGAGCTTCTCCAAATACTGCATATACGATCATCAACCAAAAACCCCCCAAAGCCCAACTTAGTTGCAACCTCGCTTCGCAGCAGTTCTCCAGGATTACTGAATTGTTGTCCCCAGAAGAGATTGGCATCAATCAAGATATATTTAAGATGTCCCACAGAGACTCGAATTTATACGTAAATGTAAGTATGGAAATATTTGGGTATTTATGTACATGGCTTACGACCTGTAATTGGCTGGCTTAAGTGATCGTTTTACACAATGTAATATTAACCGTATTCAAGAACACATTCGTATTTGTAATTTTTCAGAACAAAGTTCTGTGAAATATTGTTAATTAATCATTAGAATTAATTAATCAATTAGAAAGACATACAGAAAAATCTAATTCACGAAAAAATATTTGGCCACTACCGGGATTTGAACTCGGGTCACCGCTTATCCGGAAACGTATGTAATTCTCATTAATTTTTATTTTTTGTCCATAGAGCAATCCACTTTTTTTGATACATTTTTAGTTCAAATTACTTTGAAATACTACCGATAGATGGACGCCAGAATTAATTAATTAATTCATTTTTATTTGAACACACATTTGATACAACAGATATTATATTCAAGAACACATTCGTATTTGTGAAGTTGTAATTTTTCAGAACAAAGTTCTGTGAAATATTTTTAATAACCAAATTAATTAATCAATCAGAAAGACATACAGAAAAATCTATTTCACGAAAAAATATTTGGCTACTACCGGAAAAAAAATTGATCAATTTATGAAAATTACATATAAGGTCGATATATTCACGGAAATTTACAAGGCTTCTATAGCTTAGTGGTCAGAGCACCGTCCCCAGATAAGAAGATGACCCGAGTTTGAATCCCAGTAGTAGCCAAATATTTTTTCGTGAATTAGATTTTTCTGTACGTATTTCTAATTGATTATTTAATTTGGTTATTAATAATACTAACCGATTCTACCCACGAACGACCACCTATAAATACCTCCATACCCACCTCCCCATATAAATAACGATTTTTCAAAGATTTTTTCAATGTTTTGTAAATACCTATATGTATTGCTGAGGGGAGTAGTACGTTGTACGCAGTATGTGGTGTGCAGGGCGCTGGATTCGGTGGATGGCTGATCTTTGCTCTTTAGTAGAGCTGTGCAGCTAGTCGTGTCAGAAGTGTTTTACGCTTCATTATTCTATCATTCCTAATAACCGTATCTTTCCTCATTTCAGCACTTTTACACAACAATTGATACGTAATGTATTCTTTATATCAATTATTATTTTAATTTTAATCTAAGTAAAAAATATAAAATATTCATATGTTCCCGACTTAAAAATTGAGAAAATTTTACATGTACATGGAATGCGCGTGTCAATTTTATGGCATTATTTATTATTTTAAGCACCGTATTGCTGAGGTTAAGATGTCTACGTAGAGACTAAGATTCACAATACCAACATGATAAAATAGCAGGTCCAGAATACAGACACAAGGCGACAG
Organism: Agrypnia vestita; assembly: GCA_016648135.1. Taxonomy (NCBI): domain Eukaryota; kingdom Metazoa; phylum Arthropoda; class Insecta; order Trichoptera; family Phryganeidae; genus Agrypnia; species Agrypnia vestita. The sequence continues at coordinate 20,171 of JADDOH010005581.1, forward strand.
AACAGCGACAGATATCGAAGGTAGGCATTCATGAACGCGGCATAATGGGAGGCATCAAGGCAGGACTAGTGCCATTGTGCTCGGGCGACGAAGGAGAGTAATGGGACCTAAAGCGAGGCATTCTCATTATGAGGAATGGATCTGTTGAGCGGTTCGCCTAAATCAACGCATTTCAAATATACAGCCCGAACAATAGTCTACGACTGTTTCTGCTAGACTCTCTGGAAGATAGGTATATGTCTCTCGTGGGCGTATAAGAAAGTACTTGCATAAAAGTATTCTCAGATTTTTTAGTGTATTGCAGTGTATTTTAGTGTATTCTCAGATATTCTTTCTTGTATGTGCAATATTTCTGAAATTACAATACTTCAGCCCTGGTGATGGACCCTGCAAAGGGATCCAAGCTGTCGACCAGTGTGGTCGTATATAGGGATGGGTAAATGAAAAAAAAAATCGATATATATCGAATCGATATTTTTAAAAAGTATCGAAAATAATCGATACGCATTGCGAAAAATATATCGATATATCGATATTATTTTTTCAAAAATGTAAGGGGAATAAGCTTTTGGCGACCAAAAAAAAAAAAAAGGTCACCGGAAAAAATATCGATGACCACAAAAAGGTCGCCAGAAAAAAAGGGAAAAAAGATACCCAAAAAAAGGTTACCAGAAAAAAGTGAAAAAGATACCCAAAAAAAAATATATATCGATGACCAAAAAAAAGTAAAAAGATACCCAAAAAAAGGTCGCCAGAGAAAAAATATCGATTATCCCAGAAAAAAATATCGATATATCAAAAAATATATATCGATATTCGATATATCGCGAAAAAATATATCGGCGATAAATAATTTTTCAAAAAAAATATCGATATTTTGATATATCGATATTTTTTACCCATCCCTAGTCGTATATACTCGGCTGAATATCCCAAAAAATTCATCCAGAAGTACATGATTTATTATATTGTGGCGTACTATTCTTACTACTGAGTGAAAACAACAAGACATTATGTGTACATTATGTGTGCAGTATAAAAGCAAAGGCATTGTAGAAGATCTAGACTTACCCGGACTCTAATACCTCCAGCGTGCCAATTGACCAATCGCCGAGCCTCACCGTCGCGTCGCTACTAACGGTAGACCGCGGACGCTGAGTTACTGGTCATATTTTATTGTAACCTGTACTGTACAGAATAAGTTCAACGTTTAACTAACCGTGAGTATGTTCTGATCATCATGTATATACATCTCACTATTCATTCAAGCCTACTCCTTGTCACACACACTTACTCACCACAATGCATTTGATTCAAATTAACATGCCTTCAGCGATCACACATAAATGTGCCAGGAGATCATGTTTCGACAGGCGGGCTTCCCATGTAACACAAACACGCAGCCTTCATTTCGCTTCCCATTCAATCCAATCATATCTCTCGATACGCATATCAATCTGCCAAAGCAGCAATATACAAAAAAAAAAAATTTAAATGTTTTTAATGCAGTAACTGAAAAATACTACTGAATTATAGATGTTATAATCATGTTACTCATATATTTATTGGCCATATTTTCTATAATTCAGTACATTTTAAATTAATAATCATCGATTACAGCATTTAGTTTTATTTTTCACATTGCTGCCTTTGTTTTACAAGTGTTATAGAAACAACACAGGTCAAACGACCCAGTCACTATGATTTGCAGGCTGTCTGACCAGTGTGTTATCGGAACGTAGATGGGGTGGATGTGTTTAGCGTTTCTCTAATCTCTAATCAAATTTGATAAAAGTGCACGTACCTTCCATAGGCCGCTTATAGTGAATTGCGAAACTTCCGGATTTTGCAAATCGAAATGTTCTGCATCTTTTGCATGACATTCAAATCGACAATTTTGCAAAGAAACTTGTTCTTATATTGTAACGTGGCTAAAAAGAATCACGCATTCATGTCAAGTGACAGTTGTTTGAAATGGTCATAACACTATCGAAGAATCGAGAACGGTCTACAATGTTCTACTTCTTTCGGGAAGCATCTGAAACATTCTACAAGAATCTAGAAGCCACGAGAAGCGTCTCCCAAAAACTGGGAACGCCTAGAAGGTTCGATATCAGCGTTGGCCAGAGCCAGTAGAGCACGTTGACAGCGAAGTGAGCCGCGAAGCCGGGCTGGTCAACCGTACGATAATTTGACAGCGAATGTTCTAGCGATGTTTCTACTTACGTAGCGAAATAAAAACTCGAGCGAATAATACGTGCGAAAACTAGATGAAATATTCTAGTGAATAATGAATATAGTGTTAAAGCGATAATTAAGTGTCTATTTGCGAGTGATAAATTACGAAACAGTTTAATTTAAAGAATCGAGTTAAATTTGTACAAAATAGTGTCAAGTAATTTTGTACATTAAATGATTAGTTAATCGGTAATAATAAATCTGTAATTAAATTCCAGTCTTTCAATTTAATATTTTTTAATCGTTGGATACCTTTTTTATTTGTATTTTTGTGTGTTTTTTCTGTTGTGCATTTTTTATTATAAGTGCATACACTCTTAATTGGAGAGTTGACAACCATACACTTGCTTGAATTAAATATATGTATATATTATCAACGTCTTTGCACTTATTTCTGTAATAAAACCAGAATGTAGATACATACCTCTATTGTATACAAAATACACAAATGTCTCGTCGTTTATTTTTATAAACGGGCCTACACATAACGTACAGCTTAATCTATCTGTAAACGTATGGGGGATACATTCGTGAATCTGATTAAAAGAGTTGGAATTATTTCCTCTTTACCAGATTAACTGGGTTACGTAAATCAAAAAACGTCGACTTTATTTTTCCGCAAAAATATTCCGCTGGAAATAAACATATTCACGGTAAAGACTTGGAATATACTTTATTCCACACAAATCGCATTCGCTCTGTCACGAAATCAAAATTACTATTCATCGCGTGATTTCGCTGGTGACATTAAATATTCGCTCATAGACAAACACAAATTGTATGTTAGCATTGTACGTTGAGGCTGTCAAAATTTTTAATCTAAATATCAATGCTACTTCTTTTTTAATTTTTTTTTAGATAAGCTATCAAATTGCACTCTTCTGTTTTATCCTTTAAATTAAGTATGATTAAAAGTTTTATTGTTTTTTCTATATAAATGGATTGTCACAGAGATAGTGCACGATAGTTTATGGATGATTACTGTCCAAGACTCGTAAATATTCTAGCATCAATAGTAATAGGGAAAATTTGGATAAACTCTATGTTTTCTGAATATAAAAAGTGTTCTAAAAAAGAATTAAAATTTAATAGTTTTCAAGCGTTTTCTATTGTAATGTTAATGATTCTGTGGAATCTCATATACACATATAAAAATTCCAATCAAAATTACAGAAAGGTACCTCATTAGTGACATCTGTATTTGTTTAAGGAGATGAAAAAGCTTTGGACGCCGGTGGCACTAGTGATAATTACAGCACACATGTGAAACGGGTTGTGAAACTTAAATTTAAATACAACTTAAAAATTAAAGAAATGGTATCCTATCATGGGTCGAAATAGAGAACGTTACGTTGTGTAAAGTGATCACTTAAGCCAGCCGTATGATAGGTCGTAAGCCTATGATCATACACAAAAAAAAGATTTCTATAACTACGTTCCCATAAAAAAAAAAATCTCTATGATATATCTTAAATATTTGGAATATCATGAAAGTTATTTGTATCAAATATTATAAATTCACTCGCTTTAATACAAATCAAATAAAATAATTAATATCTTTCGTAAAAATTAAAAGTTTCTGAAAGAATTTATGAGTAAATTTGTCTTGTATTAAGCTAATGAATCTCGATATTCAATATATGTTGCTTGAAAGATTTTCCAATATTTCAAAGATGATGGATTAAGAGATATTAAAAAAAATGCGAACCTTGAGTTCGCATAATTTAGACAGAATTCTACATGTTAAGTATCGTGGACATACTCTGTCACATCCTGTATACAAGTGTATATCATGGGTGTACTGAGAAACGTGAAAAGCTAGGTTTTCGGCAACTTTTTTTATACGAAAAGAGAGATTCGAAAATGGAATCTGGCTCATATAAATATTTTTACTATTTTCAAACTAAGCTAAACGCTCATTCTACGAAAATAGGACAAAGCTGCTAGTTTCCTGGAACAAGGCTCAAACCAGTAACCACTGTATCACTTCTCAAGAGTCTTAACCACTAGACCAACAAGCTACTCATAAATAGTTATACTACCAAATTATGATAAATATTAACTCAGTTCAGCAAATTGAGATGATTTTTATTTAAAATGTCTTTTGCATCGGTATACCTATATATTGGGTTATTTTTCGAGAATTATAAAGAATCTCTATACGAATTGTGAAATTTTTATGTAACAGATGTTGACTTGAATTATATGCACATTTTAATTATGCGGAATATTTTGTTAATTAATTTGTTTATTTTTTATATTTTCTATTAAAACATGTCTCTTTTCTTGAATGAAATCCATAGACTTAAATATTCAGAAATATTGAAATAAATGCAAACTTTGAAGTCACTTACCTTCGTAACTGTCGACATTTCACAAAAAAGTGTAAAGAATATTTTCCATTCAAAATCGAATGAAGATAACTCTCGAAAAATTTTTGCTTCTAGCTACGAGACACCTTGTTTATCTAATCTATAATCTTGCATCAAGCCCCCTTCCTAATGATTTTTATTTAGCATTTTTTAAATGACTTATTTATATTAAAAAATATCTTAAACATCCAAAACTATTAAACAAACTAATTAGCCCATTTTGAACTATTTTAAATCGGATGACCTATTCAGCAAATACAATACTCTTATCAACTTTTACCCTAGAGATAAGAAAAGATAAGATAAATATTTTTCCTTTTTTCGTGAAGTAAATATATCATAAATACACACGAGATGAAGGTTCCGTCATTTGCTATATTAAAAACGTGTTTGGCTAAAGCAGCGACGATATGGAAAAAGTAATACTCCGCCACGTTGTGTAAACTTCGCTTACTATGTTCCACATTAATCCATTGTTAACGTCACCAAAGTTACGTTCCTTTGTCACAAGTTTCAGTTTACGGCGTACTCGACCGAAACAATGAAATTATCGTGATATTCATAAAAGCGCGTGAGTTTCTTTTGTTAAATGAAACTTGGCGTTTGTTGAGTTTAATGATAGCGGGGTCACTGATTATAATGGGTTTACTATTGACGAGATTAAAAAAGAAAATAAAGAAGCCAGGGGCTTACCGATGGATCTTAAGTCTCCTCGAGCGTTCTAGAAGGATGCGGATGTGGCTAGAAGTTTCTACATACTGACGTGCGCGCGGAGGGAACTGATATCGCTCAACACCGCACGTCAGGCAAATTTCAGGTTTGAAACTGCGGTATATTTTCCAAAATAAACAGGTTTATTTGGAAAAAAATAACATCCTCGAAGGAATATATTCCTGCCTTAATAATGAGTAGAAAATGTTTAAGCAATCATGACCCAATATCAATAGTAACGGAGATATGCGACATCTAAATTTGCATTTTTTTTTCAATATTTCTGACTTATTTTTTGTTAAACGCTGAACCATCATTACAGTTACATACATCAAATATGAAAAATTGATTATCTTTAATAAAGACAAATAAAATAATAAAAACCTTCCAATTCCAATTGGAAAACTTTCCAATTGAATTATTCCTTTTTTTCTGCCGGGTTTTTATCATTTTACTTGACTTGTATTGAAACGAATGAATTTTTCCTAATCGATATAAGTTACTGTAATGATAGTTCAAACTTTTGCAAAAAATAAGTCAGAAATACTGAAAAAAATTCAAACTTTGATACTGCATTACTCCGTAACTGGTCATGACTGGTTGAACACTTTCGACTCATAATCAAGGCAGGAATATAATCCTGGGAAGTTTAATGTTTTCCAAATAATCTTGTATAAGTGTTTGAAGATATGCTAGGATTGTTATTTATTTATGAGCTGAATTGTTGAGATCTAATCCAAGGATGCATCCTAGTAAGCCATCCCCATATCGGTTTACCATTATTGCTCGTGTAGATCGCGATATTGGAATGGCAAAAAGAGTTTTGTCAAAACAGGACATCAAAAATAAAAATATAACCCTAAAATATAAAGAAATATTTTTTTAGTTTAGTTTTTAGTTAAGTTTAGCGTTTAGTTTAATCTTTTGTTTTTAGCTGCCTTTACGGAGTGGAAATACTGATGATAGCCACTCACCCAATAACCGTGTCATTGAATTTATTACAGGTTGTGGATAATATTATATTTTAGAAGTAAAAATAAACACGTAATTTAATTTCCGATTTGCGTAGGAGCTATTCCAGACTCCCCAAGGTTTAAACAAAAAACGAAATAAGAAAAAAATACCATAATTAAATCACTCGATAGCAAGACCGGCGTACAAAAAATATTTTTCTTATTTTTTTCATAAAATATGAAACAAAATATTCATCGTTGTGACTGGAAAGTTTACCACAAAAAATATTAAAATATTAAAATATCCACCCAATTCGCATTTTTAAAAAGACACTGAACTCGCTAAAATATTCAATCATCGGCCGTTTACTACCCACTTATTAATTAATTATTTTGGTATATGTTTTCATTTAAGGCATTGATAGATGAAGGATATACGTGACAAACATAAGTCAGTGGCGGCCCTGCCAAACCACAGACTCATGTGATGTCTCCTACACACAAGGCTCCACTCGTCGTTGCTGAATCATCGCCAGTCATCGACAGAAAATAAAGGAGGTGTTCTGAGAGAGCTGACAAGAGACACGCTGATTGAAAAGAGTCGTGTCTCCGTCACCAGATCGAGCGATCCTCCACCTATTACCTTTCCACTACTTTTGCCATAACCTTTTGTGTTGTTGTATCATCTTTCTTGCTGCTGGTGGATTCTCCCCGGTAAAAATAAAATATTTTACATTAAAATTCACTTTTATTGGGTGACCACTCAAACCTTTCCGCAAGTCACGTATTTAGTACTTTACCGAGTTTCACTCGTTTCTCTATGGCTGTCTCTTCATCGGGATTATAAAATACACTGTAGTCAATTGTTCTTTGTAATTTCAATAATCGCTTTTTTTAGGACGAGTGTTGCGATATATTCCTTACAGAATTATCATAAATGAGGAATTGATATTATGTGATCTAAGGAGTTCAGTATATTTTTGGAGTGTCTTTTAATATTGCGATAGGGTATTTGCAAGAATATTTAATATAAGGGTTAACACGATAGATATTATATATTTGATATATTCTTTTGATGGGATAAAAATAACCGATATTATTAGGACGCTCACTTATTCTTAAGAACTCTGGGTTTCTAATACGTGGTTGTAATTTATTTATGATAATTAACAATAAGCAACATTCGCCCTTAAGTTTACAATCTCCATGTCACTTTGTTTCAATATTATTACCAATTTTATTTTGTTTGCTTGTTCGCCACTTCCATTGTACACACCTAATCGCTGTGCGGTACATGTATCAATTTGTACATGATGTCATTCCATTGATCCATTGAATATATGCATGATATGTTCACGGCTGCTTCTTTACCATTAGTTCGTATTTGCCTATTTTTAGGCGTTTGGTTCTCGCAACGTGAATATAGCATTTAACTTCGACCCTTCGTTCTCCCGTCACCCTCCTTCTTTAGTCCTACACCCAATCAGACGACATCTACTAACTGTCGAGCGATTGTCGAAGTCTATCGTCGAGCAGTATTATTGTCTGTCAATTACCTATCAAAATGACCATATCAATGTGACCTTTCACCAAGTATCACGCCAAGAAAGTGTGAAGTGCATCCGATTTAAGATTGTAAGGTAAATCACCAATTTATCGAGCAACGCAGTGAAATCAAAGGAGAAGGAACACTTTCGTGTGGCGAGTTTCAGCATTTCTGACGTGTTCCTTTTCCTACCAAAATTACAGTCCACATTCGTATCACATTCAGCCCCTTCCATACCCCTATCCTGTCATTCCTCCTTATTCCTATTAATCACCCCTTCCTGTTTCCCGGCGATTCGCGTTGGGAACAACCATAAACCTGATTGGAATGATTTGGAGTACAATTAAAATGAATGTAGTTAAAGTAAACACGGATTCACTAAAATGAATGTACACGTATGCGTCGACTTATTATCGAAGCATTAACTCAATCAATGTCCTGATATGGAAAAAACACTGTGAACATGTTCATAAAATTGAAAAAAAATATTTGGATAAGCCTTTATATGCACAAACTGCTGTTTATTTACGGCCAAAGAAGAATTACTTCTCACGCGCGTACATAGGGTTATTTGGAAAACATAAATAATTACTATATTCCTGCTTTGATTATAAGTCGAAAATGTTTGAGCTATTATGACCTAGTATCAATGGTTAAGGAGATATGCGACATCAAAGTTTGCATTTTTTTTTCAATATTTCTGACTTATTTTTTTGTAAAACGTTGGATTGTCATTACAGTAACTTATATCAAATATGAAAAATTCATTCCCTTTAATAAAAGTCAAATAAAAAAATAAAAACTTTCAAATCCCAATTGGAAAACATTCCAATTGGAATTTTACAGGGTTTTTATCATTTTATTTAACTTGTATTGAAACGAATGAATTTCGTAATCGATATGAGTTGCTGTAATGATAGTCCAGCGTTTTATAAAAAATAAGTCAGAAATATTGAAAAAAAATGCATACTTTGATGTCACATATCTCCATAACTATTGATATTAGGTCATGATAGCTTGAACATTTTCGACTCATAATCAAGGCGCACATATAGTCCTGCGAGGTTTTTAATGTTTTCCAAATAACCCTGTATATTATTAGTACGTTCTAGTAGTAGCACGTTTTTTCTTTTTATTTTGTAGAGTTCAAGTATTCTGTTAATATATCATTTAAAATAAAATAAAATTAAAACAAAATCCTTCCTTTTCCAAGATAAAACACTCTTGAAATGCGAAATAACTTACAAACATTTTTTAAATGTTGCCGTTACGGTAAAAGTTTAGCAGCCTGGTCCCGCGATATTAATTATCAAGAATAATTTATGCACCAGCCTTCTCAAAAAATCTCGACTCTTAACGTCCATAAAGTTTTTCATTTGTTTACGGACCGTGTCTGAATATACACCACTTTAATTACGGCCTGGGTGGAAATTTTTCGCTCTGCGGACTTCCAAATCTGATTTTGTTCTGGATGACCGTGAACGGTCAGATCGGTCAAGAACACGTGGTCTTGAAATAAGATCAAATCTCAAAATAGTCACTGTTCAGAAGACAACTGTAGAGGTAAATTATAAATAATTAATGAATTATATTTCCCTCAGATGAAATAGCATTTAAAAATTATTATATTTAAAATTACACAATTTTACAACGGTATTCATATAATTAAAATCCAAAACACCATGATCAATATACATCGCGATTTGCGTTTTGTACATTATGAAGCATGGTTTTTATCTGGATCTCATGCTACATTTTCAATAGCTATCTACGATTCGGTAAAAACCTGACAGAGATGATCCTGAACAATCAAATAAAAAGCTATCTATTAATGTATATTATAGATGTCTCACAGACGAAACAGTATTTTTATGGGAAAGTAGGTATAAAGTTTTTTTGGGTGTACATAGGACTTACGACCTATCGTATGGTTGGCTTAAGTGATCACTTTACACAACGTAACGTTCGCCATTTCCACCCATGATAGAATATACCATGTCTACTAATTTTTTGGAAGTTGTATATATACTTAAATTACGTGTCACGTTTTACATGTGTGTTGTAACCATCCCTTCAAGCGGCCTATACCAAAGCATTTTCATTCCCCTAAATTCCCAAAGATGTCGCTAATTATTCTAATGTTGCGAAATGCCATTGATGAGACTTCTACAAATTGATTACGGAATTTTTGATAGCAATGTACTTTATCTGGGCAATGAAATTCTTCCGAATTACTAACATTACACTAGTAAACGCCAGAAATATTACTTCAAATTTTTATTAAATTCTGAAAAAGCTATCTTCTGGGTACTCTTCAGTATGGAGATGAGTAAATGCATATTTTCTATAATTATAATGCACATTTGATATATCTGACGCATTGGTATATTTTAAAGGAATTAGATATACAAAGAACAGAAATATTGTAACAAGAATCTGCAATTAAAATATTGTAGGTGATTAATAAAAAAATGCGCAATTAAAATATACTCTTCGCAGTTAACAACACAAATAATTTAATAAAAAATATAACCTTTGCAGATAACAAAAAAAATTGTTACATTAAAATTATAACATATTGTATTCCAAAATAAATGATACCGTGCAATTAAAATGAGTGTGAAAGAATCAACACTAATATTTTGACAACATTAACAAGACTGAATTTCTATTTAAATACCTTAATTAATTCATAGGCATAAAACCATTCCCATTATTTGAATAAAATAAATCATTTTAGTTGATTTGTATAAACATGAATTTATTTTTAATATACGCTAAAGGTAAGTTACTTTCATGATATGCCAAAGTTTTATAAAAGATGTGTCAGAAATATGGGAAAATATACAAACTTTGAAATAGCTTTCCTCCATAACTATTGATACAAGAAAATTGTTGCTTGAACATTTTCGACTTGTGTATTAGTTTCATATTTCTTTGCATTTCAATAAAATCGCTACAAAAAGTATTCTTGCACGAATGAAAGAAGCCCTTAATAATTAATTGACTTAATAAAAAAAATATTTATCAAAAACAAATCTCAATGGTTTCAAATAAATATTAACATGTACGGATGGGAGTGGTACCTAATTGTTTCTGCATCAATAATTTATTGGGGTGCAAATGGAGAAAGTGTATGAGAAGATGTACGAATGTGGCCGAAGCAAAAGTGGTATGCCAGGATAGAAGAGTGTGGCGTTCAATCCTCTCTGCCTACCCCTGCGGAGAAACGGCGTGATGGTTAGATAGTTAGTTAGTTAGTTAGTTAGTTACACTGTATACACACATTAAACTGACAGACGGACAGACAACATCCTGTAAGAATCCTGATGAGCGGACCGTTGGCCCAGGAACATTTTGATTATTAAACAAACTTTTTATGAATACTCAATTTTTTATGTGTTACATCTTTCCTCTCACTTTCCTGCAATCTGTGGCAGTTATTTCGTGAAAAAGAAAATGCGTAACAGGAAATAACTCGTGCGCAATTTCATTTAACCAATGAGCGCCCGCGGAGCGCGCGCGATGTTTAAAGATCGTTGTTTATAAACAAATCAATGTCCAGCAAATGACATCATAGCGAAGACGCCCTCTACCAGCCAATGCTTCTGATTTTGTTTATATGTTGCGAGACTAGTGTCAAGTATGTGGATGTTGGAACTTTGATATATTTTGGCTTATCTTCGAAACTATCCAACAAATACTTTTTTTTTACATTAACGTATATAATAACCACCCTTAATGATTTACATTCTCAAATTTTATGTAATTTTCGAGATTATTTTTAATATTTATTCAAAGTTTTCATACAATATGTATAGCGGCATACTACCGCTATCTACGAAAATAAGTAAAAACATATAATTGACCAAACACAATTCTAAACAAAATGCGTATGTAATTTAATAACAAATAAATGCACATACATTTTATTTACTTGTACTTACTGATGAATAAATATATAGGTGTGGTGGCCCAAGACGCATACACACACACGCCCATGTAATGAGGTACCGCATACGCTGACATCGAAAACGGCAGGCCGTCACCTGAGAACGCTGAGGACAACAAACAGGCAACAAAGTAAGCCGAACCAATGACCGAGTACAAAGGCAATGCATAGCAGGGGGCACAAAGAGCGAGAAAACTCGTCTTGCTGATCTAGACTAAATATCTGCACGCGCGGTCGAGTAAAGATGAAATCATAACAACCCCGAGCCTTTGTTCTGGATCACTATATAAGCCGGCGCCTGCAGAGCCGAGTATCTCACTCACCTAGTGTCATTTTTACGGTGAAGCGCTCCCCGATCGAAGCCTCACTTCTCGGGAAGCTACCTATCGAGCGGAAGCTCTCGTCATCTATCGATTCATTCTTGTGTACCTATAATTATTGTACATGTAACTTCTGTCATTATTACATTCCAATAAATACTATTCAAACACCGCGACTTTTACATCATCAACAACAGCAGAGATCTCCGACTCTACAAACGGAGTGGTGACCCGTGAGTTCAACTCTATCCAAAACCGGAGGGCTCATCCACCTCCAAATAGGTATTAGCTTTTTTAAATTTTGATGTTAATTTCTGTTGGTGCTCAATTGATATTTTTAATTGTGCGATGTCAAATGTTACACATCATATGCGTCTACTGTAAGGCTCGCTCGTTTTATTTTTTATTATAATCTTCAACAGATTTCTACCTACATAGTTTTTGAATATTACCTAGTACGTTTACACCTAGTTTAAAAAATATCATCTGAAAGCGGTATCAAATAATGTTGAGGTCCAGTGAGGTGCGCGATTCGGCCACATTACTCAAGCAGGTCGCGTGTGCGAACATGTATCTCTATTCCCCTTTTCACGTACACACTGATATATCGCACGTCATCGAGCAAACCAAGAATAGAAATTACGCCTTTATTTATTAAGAACGTGTTTAAAAAAAATTAAAATGCTAATTCAACATTGGGCTATATGGAATTTAAATACATTAATTAGATAGTAAACAGGTAATAAAAATTATTTATTAAAATAATCAACTTTTGAATTCAAGCAAAAGTTTTGTATTTGAGCAATTTCATTTATTTTAATGTAATTTAAGTTATTCGGTTATTTAATATATTTCAATACATATTCATATTTTTCTCTATCCACAAACATTAAATGAAACAAAAATATGCATACTTACCTATATTATTGTTACGAGATTTTAAAAAGAGATTACATACAGATGACGACTATAAGATCGCCTTAAAAAAATAAGATAAATAGCCTCTAGTTAACAATTAGCACAGCTCTCAATTATCTACAACATTCGGAAGACGCCTAAAATAGCCTAGAAATGACGAGAACCTCCTTTTAAACAGTATTGCCTTGCAATACCGTACCGAAGTCAGAGTGTGTCCAAGTTTGTATTAGGTTAGGTCTACTGCCGGATAATTAGATAAATAGATTGACCACTGACATAACGCTACAAAAATTCTTGACAATACCTGTCTCCGTCAAGATAATTACCACACACTACATTAAGACATCCACACTCTGCTTTTGACACGGTACTACAATCCAGTACTTACCTTAACACACACCTGTACACACCCTAACTTCGGTACGGTAATACTTAACCTACATATCAACACACATTAGCCCTAATGATGGACCCTGCAATGGGACCCAAAACTTCGGCCAGAGAGATCACATATACATGGCAGAATATCCCAGAAACTATACACAGAAAATTTTTAATGGCTATAAGACCCTGAGAACATTTTTCACCTTCTCGAGAGTTCGAAAAACCTGCGTTTGATTATAGTTTGTTTTGACATTTAGATCGATGCGAAGTTACGGTCGGTGTACTCAGTTCTGGATTTGCAGGGCGATAGATATGGATCGAAATAATTGAGTGAGTTCTTATTGATGGTGGCGAAATAAATAAATGCAACTTCTGTATACGAAAATTGGATAGAATGTTCTAACGAGTGTTATATAAGTATTACTCAGCGATAAATAAAGAGTTCATAGTCGAGTTAAAAATTGCGAAAGAGTGTGATTCGTATTAAGTAATTTTTCCTTTTAATCTATATTCGACTAAATTGTTTGAATACATAAAAGGAATCTTTCATTGGGTCTGAAATGGAAGAAATACCACAGTACATACTTAAAGTGCTCACGTATAACAAAGAAACATCGTCTAAAACAAAAGAACAAAACCAATGCACAAAAGGAATCTTCTACTGCGTCTGAAATGGAATGCACACTCCGAGTGCTCACATACAAATAACTAAAAATCATTCGCTCAAACATATGAACAAAATCAATGGATAAAAGTAATCTTCCTTTGTCTTAGAAATGGAAAAAGTTCAACAATGCACACTCTAACTGCTCCCATACAATTAACACAAACATAAGAACTAAACCACTGCACAATAGTGTCTTCCACTGTGTACGAAATGAACAAGTCCATCAGTGTACACTCCAAGTGCTCACGTCCGCTGCGCTCACGTATGCTCCAATATAGAGCTCAGTGACTGAGAAATATCGACACAGACATAAGAACAAAACCAATACACAAAAGGAATCTTCCACTGCGTCTGAAACGGAAAAAGTTCAACAATGTGTACTCCAAGAGAGCAGAAATAATAGAAGGATTTAAGAAGGAATCCCTTCCTAAAAGAAGTCTTAGAAAATACACCAGTTCAGTTATATATCTATACCCTTTAATTAGGTCGATGCTCAGTTGGACGTAGTTATGCAGAAAACGTCCAACCAACAAAATTCTAAGAATAAGTTATATAATATGAGTTTGAACAGCTCAGTTTGATATATCTAAGAGTCGTTTGATGACATTTATGAAGTATTCTTGGGTTATACATAATACTGCTAACACCTATGTAATGCTTAATATTATTATACATTACCAATATTTATGTAAAAGCCCTAAAAGGCGTTAAATCAATATATTATTTTTTAAATACGGTGGATGATTTACACATAAATTGCAGCATTCTAGGATCCTGAGGAAAATACAGTCACTCTTCCCAACTGCAACACTTTGGTTACATTGTTGCACTTAAGGATCTACGTTAAACGAAGGCATCTTGTAGCGACCTCCATTAAAATTATGGGATTCGTCGGGCATGGACTTCTATATTTTATCAAATCACCGGTAAATTAATGGTGAACTGATGGGGAGGAAAACTTTTACCGAGTTATCGGTAATTGAAGAAGTCGGTAAATTTCGAATGGCTACCCTTCCAGAGGATTTATATTCGCAAACACTGAATAAACAGCATCAGACACAAGCAGCGAGCCGGCAACGGAGCAGGACCCAACTTTAGTATTTTTATCTACTTATAATATGTAAATATTCCGAAGCGACAGAAGTGCAAACACAACAGAGTTGCCGGAACTTAAACAATACCCTCACAGATGTCTCAGCATCCCTGGATTCTGGCCGAATTTACATACATTCCCCGTAAACTTTGCCTCGACTACTCGCTATCTCCTCAATTCCAAATCTAGGTAAAACGTGTAGACTGACATTTAGTTGGGACAGTTTCCCGGCTTACGGAAGAATTAAACCAGAAAGGTATTTTCCGTAAATAAAGAACGGAATGCTGGAATAGAGAGGTATGTAAATTTACAAATCTCTGCGACGGTGAGAGTTGGGGGGATGTAAAATAGCATCTCATAATGCCGGCTTATTCTAATGACGTCATCGGAAATATTTTAAAAAATTATAATTTAGATTGTAGTGTCGCCGATAGAAATCTTGTCATAAGATTCAATTTCAATTCAATTCAATTGAATTTATTATTTTTGATATAACATTTACATGACAAATATATGTATAATTCGTTAATATTATTAACAAATGAGAAAATATACAAACAACAAAATATCAAACGTATATAAATTCATTCATATGAAATGTGTAGGAGAATCCTGCTACGGAAAACCCTCTCAGAAACATGGAACAGATCAATGTCCAGAGTAATGTTGTTCAACTTAGCAGTAGCTTTTTCAACAGATATAACCATTGGCAAGTTGGTCCTTTAAGAATGGAAAAAGGAGGAACTGGGTTAAGTTATATCTCTCCCAAATCATCGAGTCACTCTCGCGTCTACTTCGCACCAAGGTGTTGTAAAGAGTTCTCTGCACGCAGGTACTTTCGAAAACCCTAGCTGTACGCAGAACAAATCCTTATATCCTCATTGCATTACCACTGACCGCCTCTATGTGATCGTAAAATGACAGGTTGCTCACAAATCTAATACCGAGATCCTTAAAATTCGACATTCGTGTTACATTTTGATCGTAATTAAGATATAACACTAGCGGTGTGAAATTCTGGTGAAATCAGACATAATGCGGTCACCTAAGTGCGTGCGAATTTCCATTTTATTTTAATTTAAAGGATATTTAATGTTGCGCATACTGTGGATAGATGTGGTCAGCAATCCAATTGTGCTCCAGAGATCCAAAACTGAGAGACTTGTTGACAAATATTAAAGTCTGAACACTTGTGTCATGTGCGTATAGGGGAAAAGTATGAACGTTTGCATTTGATAATTAAGGGCAAGATCAAGAGGAAACGGGTACTGGCAGGAAACAGTACTCGTTACTCCATAATATATGAGATTGGGGATTATATTAGGGATAAAGCCTGTGGAAAAGCTGCTAGAGATAGGGAGATATACTCTCAAGTGATAGTCAACGATAGGGGGACCTGACATTAGGAGTAGAGAAGAAGAATTGAATCCATCTCAGATACATCCTTAAGTCTTCACTTTCATTTCTCTTAATTCACAAATGTTTTCTAAGCCACAAAGAATATTGAAAACTAAATAAGCGAAAGAAAATTGTTTTTCTTCAAACTTTTAAAATTCACTACGTGGCACCATTTTATAAATAAAATAATCATTACTGCGTTTTTACTACACTTAAATTTTGTTTTAATAATTCAACATGTTTATAGAGCGATGCTCCATTATTAATTTAGTACATCATTATCCTAAAGAAGGGAGCATAACTCCCAAAACAAGTCTTTAAAACAAAATTTAAGTCTGGTTAAAACCAAGTTTTAATTATTTTATGTAAGAATAATTATCCATATGACACCGATTAACATCTGTTCTCATGCAAGCTTGCGTGGTGAAAAATTTAAATACATTATTTATGGTACCACCAAATTTAAGACCACCAAAATAAATACACATACGTAGACCAACGTAAATTCCTTGTATAGAATTTGTCAAATACATCACTTCACGTATCAATATGTTCGCCTTGTTAAAAAAAAATATTTGACCTTTTAAATTTTAAAATAATTCATTCACTATTATTTTATTTAATATCGATATTGAAGTAATATGTTCTTATTTCAAAAACGGAATAAGATCAGCATTAGATATGAAATTACGGACGGACATTCGATATTATTTGTATTGGAGATGTAGTCGTATTGTGTAGGTGAGTGGTGGAGTAGCACAGATAATTGCTTTGAAGGGCAACAATTTTTTTTTTTTTTCTTTTTTCTTTATTTTATATTATATTATTTTTTTTTATTTTTTTTTTAAAATTTTTTTATTTTTATTTTATTTATTTTTATTATTTTTTATCTCATTTCATCTTATTTCATCTCAATTTATTTAGCACAAACACATGATATGCCCATACATTTTGTGCTGATGATGGTATAACATAATGTCATCTAAATAATTTCATATTATGTTACATTAATGTCCATTTAATTTTTTTATAAGAATATCGGTAACTTCTCTTCATTACAGTGACTCATTAAAAAGTATATTCTACATTCACAAAGCAATATAGACATATTTTCAGATTGCTAATAAAAATTCAAAAAGAACACAACTTCCTTGTATGATTATACCTTTTGTAATACAATAATGTAAAATAATATGAAATTATTTAGATGATTTTGTGTTATACCATCATCAGCAAAAAATGTATGGGCATATCAAGCCTGTGCTTGTGCTAAATAAAATGAGATGAAATCAGATTATTCTGTTATATTAAGGTGATTCTGATGGGAGCTGTTATTTTAATTTCGCAAAGAACATGTTGAACATCTGTCACATTTGTCATAGTGTGGTGCTCATGTATGTGCAAATGTATGTTCTAAAAATGTATCACGAAGAGTTTTAGTTTATCATTTTCATCTAACCTTATTTTAAAAAAATAATGTGGATCATTTTTTACTCCTTTAAAAATAGCAAAACTTTGTGGTAACATTATTATAAATATATTTTACTAGCTATAACCCGTCAAAAATCATGGCCTTTTGCTGTATATATTTCGCTCGTCAGTTAATACTTTGAGAACAGCGACATCTAGAGTAGCGTAACATTAGTGATGGACATTATGAATATATGAATTATATGAATTATATGAATTATCTATTATTTTATATATTTGAGGTTACGTTTCTGTAAGTATGAGTTTTGATTATTTTCATGTAACTCATTAGAATAATCGATAATTATCAGTGTAGATTTTTAAAAATCAATTGGCGTTATTAATATATAATTTTTTCTTCACTTTATTTTTTATGAATTTTTTCTACCGCGCGTACATTAGTACTTGCAGATTTTTTTTTTAAATACAAGAACAGCAGATGTCATTACTCAGTCAATAACTAACATATTTTGAGATGTTGAGATTCAATAAAATCCATAAAATCCATACACGAAAAATAAAACTAAAAAAACTCGTCACGAACCTTCATAGTGTACGTTTTCACAAAATATTATTTTTGTAAATTCCATATTTTATTATTTCCAAAACAAAAAATTAAACCGTCATTTTCTCATTGTGCAATGTTGTACTTAGTTGAAATTTATGCATAAATTCATTGCCACTTAATTAAAACTCAAAATAATAAAAAAGGATAAAAAAAAGTAAAATTTTGCCCGGCCCCCGAGATATTCAAACCTAATTTGATTCCTTAAATACCAGAATGGTAGCCCGGTTAATTATAAACATGAAACGAAACGGCGTACTATTCCGGGAATAAAGTGAGAGCCTGTTATTCCCACTTCAATAAAACGGGACCTTGCCCCTGAGAGAATTAGGAGCTGTACAATTCTGCACAACTTCCGTACAATTTCGTATTACGTCTGTACAATTTTGTATAAAACCTCGGCTTCGGATATGATTTATTCTTCATTAGGAAATGAGGCTCTTTCCGTAGAGCCTTCAGCTGTTGAGATTTTAATATATTGTGTACAAATAGATATTTATCTTTTAACTTTATATCTCCATTACTTTACTGAATACCAACATAAAATTTAACTCGGTATTAAATTATGAAAAATAATAATTGTGAATTAGATTTTCTTTTCATCTTTCTCGTAAGTTTCATAATGTAAAATGAAAACTAACACCTACTTTGTCATCTTGTAATTAATAATCTTGCTTAGAAATGCAATGGTCTCGCGTTCCAGTCCAGCAAGTTAGTCATATTTTTAAAAACAAAGTCGTTAAGGTTCTATTCGAATCTTAAAGTTTAATGTGCATTTCATGCAACAGAAATGTCTTAATGCTTTGCTAGCAAATATAGCAAATGGAGCAAAAATAGCAAAATACAGCATCTAGATGCTGTATTTTTCATTTAATGCGAATTTTCTTTTAGTTTTTTTAACTGTAAGTAATTTAATACGGAATATGTGTCTTATTAATATTCTCACTGTTTTCAAATTAAACTAATTTCTTGTGCTATGAAAATAGGACTAACTCTCTGGTGCTCTGGAATTAGATTAAACCACCTACCACTGGATTACTAGGCAAGAGTCGTAAGCACTACACAAATAAGCTACTCACTTATTGAATATATCATTTGAATGCGTCATTTATTGAATGTTTACACATTTATGAATAAGTCATTAAGTAACTAACTAACTAACCAACTTACCATCATGCCGTTTCCCCGTGGGGGTAGGCAGAGAGGATAGAGCGCCACACTCTTCTGTCCTGACAAACAACTCTCGGCTCATCCACATTCATACATCTTCGCATGCAAGCTCGCCGGTTGTTGAGGCTTCTAACAGGACCATCTTCCAGTATCTGGTTAATCTGGTCATGCCACGTCTTCCGCGGTCGCCCCCTCTTTCTGGCGCCATCAACACTTGCATTATGTATCTTTCTTACCATTCTTTCCTCATTCATTCGCTCAACATGCCCAAACCACCTGCTCGACCCTTTTTTAATTATATTAATTATGCTAAGATCAGCTTTACATTCATTCCTTATATCTGCATTCTTTACTCTATCATAAATTGATTTGCCAATCTGAGGGATTTCATCTCCACTGCATTCAATCTACTTTCGTTCCTCTTCTGCCAGCTCCAGGCTTCGCTTCCATAGATCAATGTTGGTACCAGAATTTCTTTATGTACCGCTAATTTTGCCTCGGTAGACATATTTCTATTAGAAACTATTGCATTCAAAGCACCGTTCACCCTATTCCCCGCAGTCACTTATTATAAATATTATATATTTGTAAATTATTATATAAATTATTAATATAAATTATTAATATTATTATAAATATTAGTATTATAATTATAATAAATATCTAACTAATGTGACATGTTAATAATACATGTGGGGGGAATGTGGAGTATAATTGATTTATAAACATTCACAATTAAAATTGTTACTGTAAAACCCGAGATGGGAAGCGAAAATTGCATCTCGAACATATGTAGACTGTGGTGCAATATCACTTAACACCCAACAGTAGCACAGTAATGGCATATAAATCATTTGAAATCAAAATAGTCTAACGATAAAAGGCCTACGTTACAAAAAATCAACGTGATATTAGATCTAACGACATAATGACTACAAACAAAATTTCAAAATGCTTTTTTTTATGAAAGAGCTTTAGTTAAATTTATTGATAATGGGACGAAATTACTGAATACGCTTAAAAAAAGGAGTCGATCAAATTAATGGACAAAAACATTATTATTCACCCTATTCCCCGCAGTCACTCTCTTTTCGATATCTTTTTCAACATTCCCTCTTCTATCGAACATACTTCCCAAGTACACAAACTCATCTACCTGTTCCAAACATTCATTACCTACTAGAATTTCACACATTGTCTTACTTTCCTCTTTCTCGGATACCATCACTTTTGACTTGTTTACGTTCATAATAAGGTCACTTTCCTTGCATACATCATACCCTCATTTATTTAAAAAATTGATAATACCTCTATACACCCTTCCTCTTTGATTTGGTGCAGTTATTCGGAAGTTATGCTCGTACGTACATTTCGGTGATTCGTTTTTATTTATATAGATGAATACTTCTTCTTCTTCTTTTGGTGTCATGTCAGGTCCCCCCAACGTTGACTATCACCCGAGAGAAAGCGTCCCTGTCCTGGGCAGCACGAAACAGCTCTCCAACACTTCTTATGCCCGTCCAGTCGCGTATATTGCGGAGCCAGGAAATTTGTCTCCTTCCAACACCTCTACGACCCTCTATCTTGCCCATAAGAATCAGGTGGAGCAATTCATATTTTTCTCCTCTGAGCACATGACCCAAATACGATACCTTTCGGATTTTGATATTTGTCAGCAACTCTCTATTCACTCTAGCTCTTTGAAGAACTCTTGTGTTGCTGACCATATCCGTGTAGGGTATCCGGAGCATTCTCCGATGTATCCACATTTCGAACACCTCGAATGTGGATACAAACGAAATAGATGAATACAATGTTTAATAATTTTAATAGGAATATTACGGCATATATGTATTTTTTCGTTTTTTTTCAGTGTATGTGCTTAGGTAAAAGTCATGCTTCAATATGCATGATTATCGATGACGGTAGCATAGAACCAGGTATCGAGCGAAGGCTATCTCAAATCTAAAATTCAGTTTATTGCGAAGTCAGTTTTCTGGCGCCACAAGTATTTTCCCTCGTTTTGTTATTTCGCTTTTAATACCGCCCGGAAAGGCTGCGCCCGAGTTAAAAAGAAAGTCTTGAAATAAGGGAGGTAATCTGGGAAATGGCTTCGAAAGAAAATCAACGATTCCTTGTTAGCGACGGAAAAGACATTGTATTGAATTATTAAACAAAATATGCATTAGTAAGTGAACGGGACGTATTACTTTTCCTTGATCGATAGCAGACAGAATTTTGTACTGTAGGCGAATGCATTATTTTTTATGCAGGGTTATTTGGAAAACTTTAATAACCTCGCAGGATTATATTACTGCTTTGATTACGAGTCGAAAATGTTCAAGTTATTATAACCTAGTATCAATAATTATGGAGATATGCGTGATCAAAGTTTGCATTTTTTTATTATTTCTGAATTATTTTTTGTTAAACGTTGGACAGACAACGAAATTATTAGTACGTACGAAATAGAAATCGAAAGAAATAAGGATAGGATACGTGAGGGCAGTAACGGTTTTGAAAACATAATTCATCCGCGCTTCAATATATATATATATATATATATATATATATATAAAGTAATCGAAACAGGCTGTGAATAATAATCTTTTATTTTTATTTTTGCGTGATTATTACCAGTTGATAATTTCTTTCAGCCAACCACACAGTTTGGTGGAACAACTGAAATAGTTTTCTGGAAAGCAATATGATAATAACAAAATTAACTTTATGTTAACGAGAGGAGGCGGGGACAAAGAAAGGTTAAATAAGGTTTTAGAAAAGGTAAAGTATTTTAGTCTGCCTTTAAATAAAGTTTTGGTCTGTGATGATGTCTGCGCATAATTTACACCTAAACAATGGAGAAGATTGCAGAAAGTTGAAATGTGATTGAAGATGATGATGAAATGGATGCTTACGTTTTGAAGGCGTCCCAGTTTGCATTGATGCAAAAAATAAATCAAACTACAATTTATCAATATTTTTATATAATTATGTTTTGAGAATACAATTACTGGACTTCGGAAAATCATTAATTAACATAACTTAAAGAGACGAAACTATTTAGACGAGAAACGTGTACGGAAGTCTTTATATAGGATGGCCCTGTGGTATAATTACCAGCTGCGAATTCTGTGCATACTATTTCATGATAAGGACAACAGATGTCTCTAGAATAGTTCCTTAAAGTATATGAAAGTTTACAGATTTGGAACATATATATACTTTTTTTTTACAACTTTCAAAATTTTGATAATGTTTAGATGTTCTTATGATGGAATTGGTGAACGATGCATTGTTTAGAGTGACCTCTTAAGCCTGCGCATTCAGCTCGTAAGACCTGGGCCATCCTATTAAAGACTTCCATACACGTATCTGTTATACTTCTGTAATTTATCTTAATTAAACTATTTTTTTTTTAAATAAATTTAAGTGATCTACGAAAGATGTGCATATAATATTTCTTTTTTTCACGCACTGTTTCTATGTTTCTGGGAACTCTTTTTTTATGTATTTTACATTTTTGCTTAGTGTTATATTTATGATTATGGAAAAGATAAATGTAATAGGTATGAAGAGGATCAAGAAGTACTGCGAACTATCAAGACAAGGAAGCAAGGAGTATCTCGAACATATTATGAAAGGACCAAAATATAGTCTAAACCGACTCATCATCCAGGGGGAAATAAGTGGTAAAAGAAACGTGTGAAGACGCTGCATCTCACTGCATGCCCCTGGCTGTAATGTTTATGTAGATGACTTATGGAAAGTGTTTAGCAATAACACAGTCTTACTAGGTGACAAACTATTAAATTTATTTAAAAAAGTAACCCATAAAAACCAAGTTTTTATTATACTCCCTTTCTCATTTACTAGTTGAAACTTTTTTTTTCGCTTAACCTACGCGTTGGGCTTCGGTAGGGCGACGCTGCTTAAGAGAGTAATAAAAAAATTCCAAAAATCCAAAATTATACTACAATCAGGTTTATTTTTTAATATTTTCTATAATAATAATATTTTTAATAATAATAATACTACTTATATTTTTAATATTTTAATATTTTCATACAACTTAATAAATTGTATGAAAAAACCATTCAAAATTTGAAAAATCCAAATATTTTTTTTTTTTAACGAAAATTTGATAGATCTTCTTGATCGTCGCCACGAGTCTCCTTGAAAAGTTTCAGCTCGATTGGATCACGGGAAAAGGGTTAAAAATCGATCCAAAGTTTTTTCGTCAAGAAAACAAGCAAGCAGACGCCACGAGTTAAAAGAAAGGAAGTAAAAAAGACGGCAGTTTTGTCTCCGCAACCTAGATCAGGTGTGCCTACACCGCGTTGTTCCCTAAACATACATACATGTCTACAGACGCGATGACCAGACATAGACAGCACCAGGCACATTCATCGGTAAACCCTATATTTGAATCTTTTCTCTTTTCAATCTTCTTTTCTATCGAACTGCATCCAGTGTTTTAATATGGAACCCCTTTTTTTCTTTTCAACAGCTCCCTGTTTTTACTCCCTTTATATTAATTCGTGGCGTCTGCTTTGCTTGCCGGTTTTCCGTCAAAAAAAAAATTGGATCGATTTTTGACCCTTTTCCCGTGGTCCAATCGAGCTGAAACTTTGCAAGGAGACTTGTGGCGACGATCAAGAAGATCTATCAAATTTTGCTCAAAAAAATTAATAATTATAGTATAATTTCGGATTTTTAGCTATTTTATTATTTTTTTCGAATTGGAATCATTAGAAAAGTTTGATTAGCAACGGCGACCCGATAACGTCGCGGAATATTTTCTAAATTTGAATTACTCCATCGGTTTACATAATAGGTACTTCACTACGAATGTCGAAAATCTAAATTGACTGACAAATGTTTTTAGAATTTAGTCTTCAAAGCATGAAGTGTCTTATCAAAGCTCAAAACATCTGACATTTTAGAAATATATTAAATTGTTGTAAGTTTAGTGTTATGTTATATGTTTTAATTCGTCTTTAATTGTTGTTATATTTTACAAAGAAAGGGAGTATAATAAAAACCTGATTTTTATGGGTTACTTTTTTTAATCTTCTTTTTCTATCGAACTGCTTCCAGTGTTTTAATATGGAACCCATTTTCTTCGTTTCAACAGCTCCCTGGTTTTTTGCGATTCGCTTCCAAGTTAGCCAAATAATAATCCTGACGGTACCTGCAGTCTTACGATATTATCATGATGTTATTATCTAATCAATTATCTAATCAATCCACGGATTGAAATCGGATTCCGGCTATTTTAACATTTTCTCAACAGCCTTATTGAGATATTTTTATACATCTGACATTAATATTAAAATTAATACCGCAATATCTTTTCAAAACTTATAATGAATGCTGTACGCGTAAACAGAATGAAAAATGCAAAGAGAATTAAGAATTCTGAATGTTCAACCAATCGAATGACAAGATAATAACATCCGACAACTTTTGAAACTAAGAAACATCAAATGGAAGATTTTACTTCAAAATGTAGATCAGCTGAGTTTTTTTTTGTATTTGTATTCCTCAGTTGTTAACTTTTACGTATTATGATGTAATGGGATAAGCATTGTATAAATCATAAGATTTCTTATTCTCACATATTATTCTGACATATTTAGTGTTTAACTTTGACCATTATATATAATATTAAATCAGTATGAATTGATTTATGCATTTTTTAAAAAAAGTAACGATTAATTTTTCTCTTAAGTTTTAAGCGTTATTTTTTAATTTGTATCTACTTCTATACATGTATGGTATAAAAACAAAAGTAGCAATATCCAAAAAAAAATGCAGTCACCGAGGACTACTAATTTTTAATGAACTGAATTCGAGATTTTATAGGACACATAAATTTATAGAAAACAAAATCTACAAAATTTATACTTAAGACGATTTTGGAAGGAATGGATACATTAAATCTAGAATTCAGTAACTTTTTTTAATTAAAAAGCCCTCGATGACAATTAGTTTTTGTTCATGATATATTTTTAGATATTAATATACTTACTATCACTGTTTTTATATAATGAATATATATTTTTGAATTGACCTTTTTCATGCTTTTACTCTTTTTCTTTTTATGGTTTATGAAAAATTTTAATTACCAATCGCTTGTTTATATGCTATTTTAATAATTTAATTTTCTATTTTTCTGAATAAATTTATAAAGCGAAATTAATCTCATTCTTTGTTCTATTTCTGATACAGTAGAATACTTTGGTAAATGATACACATTATTTGGAAATAGTTGATAATAGAATGTTCGCGCCCATAAATCATTAATAAAAATATCGCTCACCGAATGAGGCTCTGCTGCCTCGCCCCGCATCCTGATCCAGTGCCTTAAATATTCTGGCCAATCAATAATTTTCTAGATTATTTGAGGATGCTACAAAACATCCCAAATGCTTCTTTTTCATCGAAAGAATACATTTCAAGATTAGAACAAACATTACAGGTTTCTTCTCTACCTCAGTGGTAGCTTTGGTAGGTTCTCTAGCTCTTACGTGGGAGAAGATAATTTTCATCACATTAAAAGCCTGGAACGCCGAAAAGCACGTGCTGATCACATATTAGTTTTGAAGTTACTGCAGGAACATATTAACTGTCGCAGTGAATCGGACCTGGTATCTTACCGCGTTCCATATGGAGTCTAGATGGAACGTCGTGTGAGTCTAGTTTCAGACAAACTAAACTTACAAGTCTACTTCTAGACAGCTATGTATGTATAAAATTTATTTCACAAACATTTAAAATAAATCGATTTTTTTAAGATTAATCTCATCACACTATGAAGTTCATGAACAACATTTAATTAAATATCATCACCACATCAATTCTAGCCAATGATCTTGCCCTGTCTTTTTTAATTTAGTGCTCCCTATTTTTGGTCTACTAATTATTCATTGCGATTTTCTATGTTACAAATTGAATACCTAGTTAAGATTTCTTAACCCTGGAATACAGACCTTATTTTACATTCATTCAACAGACCTTAGTCAATTTATCAATTTATCAAATGTCATCACCACATCAATTCTAGCCAATGATCTTGCCCATGTCTTTTTTAATTTAGTGCTCCCTATTTTTGGTCTACTAATTATTCATTGCGATATTCTATATTACAAATTGAATACCTAGTTAAGATTTCTTAACCCTGGAATACAAACCTTATTTTACATTCATTCAACAGACCTTCGTCAATTTATCAATTTATCAAATATCATCACCACATCAATTCTAGCCAATGATCTTGCCCATGTCTTTTTTAATTTAGTGCTCCCTATTTTTGGTCTACTTATTATTCATTTTGATTTTCTATGTTACAAATTAAATACTTATGATTTCTTAACCCTGGAATACTGACCTTATTTTACATTCATTCAACAGACCTTCGTCAATTTAACGATGCGAATGAAAAAATCTTTATTTCAATATTTTATGTTATAAATTATTTTAAGTATATAAATAAATAAAACTTACATTTTTATAAAGTTAATGATTGGTGTAATGTTAAGAAGATACTATTAAAAATCAATATGCGAATTAATCCGTAGTAAGCAACACTTGCACCACTTATTAATTAAAACTGGATTCCAATTAAGATTACATAGAGTTTATGGGGTTAGTGTTCTACAGTTAAACAATTAAAATAATTTTTAAATTAAAATAAATAGTGATTATGATTCTATTTTTATATTTTCTGTTTCGATTTTTTCTTCTGCGGCGTATGGATCGAAATCCAAGTCAAAGCACCCAATATTGCAATTATTTATACGTCCAATCTGCGACGATAATAAATACGTTTGATTCGAATGCAGCGCTGCACACGCTGCATTTTTTGCGCATCGGAGTTGGAGAAAATGAATTAATGCATACAATTTCCAATTTGCCCTCTACCAGTGCTGCACTGGTGTGCGGCCATGCACGTATACTGCACCGGGGCGCGCGTCCGTGTGAGTGCACGCAATCAAATATTTCACTTTGCATTTATTAATGCTTTTTGTTGCAAACACGTAGCGGCCACCGCGGAAAAACTTTAATACGTTTAGCCGCTGTAAAATACGAGTCCAAGCCTTCGTGATTGAAAAATATAGTTTATGAATTTTTATTTCACCTGCGTTATTGAATTTTTATCCCATATATTAATTCCGTAACAGAAATTCACTTCTCTGTTTTATTTATTAAAAATAAAAAATATCGAGCGGGTAAAATTGGTACTATAATTTTGTGTGCATGTTATGCTTACAATTCACCAAGAAGGAAGGAAATTATTAACATTTATTTTGTCCAGCATATCCTATATATTATATATTTCAGTAGCGTACCTTAGGCATGGATATAATTTATGCTGTACACATCGATTCTGTAAAAAAAAAAATAGTTGGGCATGAATTTCTGATCGTTAAAGGGAATGTTGAAAATAGGGGTTAAATATATGTTGAACTTTATTTTCAAACTTTAATAAAAAACTTACACGTAAGGCGTTGGTTGCACCATAAAGATATAAAGAGATGCCATTTAATTTTAATGAAAATACTCGTATAACAACTCTTTAAATAAAATATCTGGAACTGACATTAAAAACCATGTGAATTTTATTCTTTATTTATATTTTATTTATTTAAAGAAACACAGGAAATTAATTAATGTTTAATATAATTAATCTCCCAATGTATGGAAATAAAAAAATAATATTCATAGAGTCACAAAATTTTCTACATGATAAGATAATATAATACTACATCGATCTTATGTGTAATCAATTTCATTTACAAATATCCAGTGAAGTTTCTGGGTGCCGGTAAACAGTTTAAGATTAACAATTTAAGTAATAAAATAAAAAATAAAAGAAAGGTTACTAATCGACAACAAAATTTTACAATTTATAATATAACGTTAAATAAAAAAATAAACAATAAATAAAAAAGGATAAAAGAAAATGAAAATAAATATTTAGTATGATACTGCATAAAAAAGAAAGGGTGGGAACGAAGAGAACGGGATTCAATCAAAGGATGTGAAAAGAATGGACATTTCCCGTTACATGGTGTATGGTATTTCGTATTTTTCTCCAGGGCAAAAAATGGTTATTAACTGAATAAAGATTTAGAACGATATACCGCCCTAAAAATATATCGAGGTACATAAAAGCACGAAAGTTGAAATAATTTTGAATTTTTAAACATTAACTGTTTTTAAGCAGCTTTAAGGACGTGGCTTGGCTATTTAATGAAAATATAGTCGATGTGGCTGAGGGGGGCAAATGAAAACATAATATTTATAATATTGTAATTTATTGTAATAATATTTATTGATTATTTTAATAAATTCACATTCACTAAAGTTTAATTTATGCATTATTCTTTAATTCACACTATTTTCCAATTATTCCGTCTGTGAAACACTTTGCTATCGCATGCTAGAATATTCTTAAACCGAATATATTGACCAATTAGAAAAGACATAACAACAGAGAAATAAAATCAACGAAAGAATATTTGGCTGCTATCGGGCTCGAACCACAGATCTTCTAGCTATCCGGAGTAGGTGCCCCAGATAGATAGGAGATCCATGATTTGATTTTTCTGTATATCTTTTTTAATCTATACCTATAAAACTCAATATCTGTCTTTCCCTCTGTTTGTCTGTTCTCTATACAAATCTATACCATTTGTCTGATTCGATTCAAATTTTGCATACTTATACTTTAGAACCCGGTGGGCAACATAGCTGACATTTTCCCCCTATTCTTTTACCCCTTCCCCTACCCTGATATAATTTCGATGCAAATCTGTACCGTTCTACCGATCGGACTCAAAATTTGGAAACTTATTATTTAGGACTCGGCGGGTAACATAGGCCATATTTTCTCCCTATTATTTTACCCCTTCCCCTCCCACTGATATATTTTCGATGCAAATCTGTACTATTTAACCGATCGGACTCAAAAATTGGAAACTTATTCATTAGGACCCGGCGGCTAAGATGGGTGACATTCCCCCCTTTCTCTCATTTTTTTTTCATTTTCCCCTTGCCCTCCCCTTGGTATATTCTCGATGCGAATCTGTATCGTTCGACCGATCGGACACAAAATTTAGAAACTTATTATTTAGTAACATAGATGACATTTCCCCCTATTCTTTTAACCCTTCTCCTCCTGATATATTTTCGATTCAAATCTATACCCTTGGAATCTTATCTTTGTTTTCCCCATGCAAAGCCGGATACGAACAGCCATTTGATTAATAAATTTGGTTTTAAAAATTCATCGAACTTTATTCTTGTAAAATTGCAAATTCACAATAAGAGTTCTTAAAATAATACTAGAATATTCTGTTTCATTCTCCATTCAAATACTTCGCCCGTTATCTGTAGTTTCGTTTATTCTGTTATCGCTGGTATCACACGCGCCTTGGATATACTGTTTTCGCTAACGGTTTTATCGCTGGCTATGTCGCATTGGTTTTACGTCAAAACAACAATCTTGCGCCGCGGCACTGGCCCAGGTTTTTATTCACAGAAACGCTTTTTCGAACCACAGAAATTATTCTATAAATTTCTAGTATTTGTGAAAATGTTCCCGCCACTTTCAAACTGTTCCAGATGTCTCCCAAATGTTGTAGATAACTCCAGAGTGTCGTAGAAAGTTCTAGAGGATCCCTAGTGTTATTGTCTTCGACATATTACGGGTGATTCTATAGCTCAGTGGGCATGAAATAAGTTTCCCACATTTAGGGTTCCGGGTTCGATTCTCGGTGAGGTCACAATTAATCTGTGTGATTTACTCAAGCCTGGGTGTACTGTGATGTGTTTTACTTCTGTAGTTGGGCCTCTTCGCCTGTTAAAGTATTAAAAAAATATATATTTATGTATTAAAATTTCCTAAATCAAAGTTGTTTTTGAAAAACCTTGATTAAAGTCTATTTGAAAATTATTGTTTTCGTTAGTGTAACACAATGAAAATATATGATTCACTAACGATTCGTTCAGCTGGAAAGGCTTCATAATTTATCGTTAATTTTTCCCCAAATACGTAGATTTAACGCACAACTACCTTCCTCAAGATAATATCTTGGCGGAAGAACGGAACCTTTTCCCAAGAAATTGCCTGCTTCAAGTAGGGAGCGGTGTAGGGCTGAAAGAGTATTAGTTTACTGGAAATTATCATTAACGTTCACTTAAAATAAAATTTCTTGGAATTTTCTCCAGGAAAACCTTTCTGATGGCCGTTCTAAACATGGATATTTATTGGTGTGACCACACCTACATCAAGGCAGAATACATATTTTTAAATACTTCTTATTTAGTATTTTTTTAAACGCACCTGCAACCAGCTAATGGTCTGATTTTATGAAGCTATACTTCTTTAGGCGCGTTTAGAGTGAAATTTTAGGATGC
Organism: Agrypnia vestita; assembly: GCA_016648135.1. Lineage (NCBI taxonomy): Eukaryota > Metazoa > Arthropoda > Insecta > Trichoptera > Phryganeidae > Agrypnia > Agrypnia vestita. The sequence continues at coordinate 51,355 of JADDOH010005581.1, forward strand.
AATAATATTCGCGTGTATTTTGCGACGAAATATGTTCACATCGTAGCACCACGACTCTTGATATTAAACCAGTAAAAAGTAAGAAGTCATTTTATATGGTGTTATGAAAATTGCATATGCTTCGAGCAATTTTTTTAAACAAAATGCTTTTAAGAATATTGCGTATGTTTAAATATTCAGGGCGATGTTGTTTATTTTCTATTTGTTGATGATTTTTTAAAGTTATAATTGTGATCAAATTCATGTTATTGTATTTTTTGAATTATGTGCTTACCGTTTCATTGTATCTTTTTTATACCTACAAGCAAAATGATATTCGGTGGGTGCCTGGGTACTGTATTTAATATGTATTTTTGTTTTATTATCCGTTGATTGAGAACTCTCACTGAAGTAAATTCTGGATTGTGGTGTATGTTTTTAGTTTGAACACAGCTGGACAGAACAACTTCTAACGCGCGTACCTAAATACACCCAATTTAAACGCACCCCATTTTTGATTACGTATATATTAGTCCCTGTTCCCCCTAAGTTTTTTTAAATACAGACATCATATACAGAATACATATTGCATCAATATTCTTAATATTTTCTAAATAACCTAAACGCTTGAGCTATGGAAATAGGACTAACTTGCTGTATCCTGGAATAGGGCTCAAATCACCGACGTCACGATCACTGCACCAACAAGCTACTCTTTCATTATTTCATACATATTTGAGTGTCAAAAACATACGTGACGATTAAGATAAAAAGATTTACCTAGCCAAAGTAAAATGTCGTACTCGTTACCATGACGATTACATGTTATCACGCATTTGCGAGGGTAGGATCCAAATGCTGGAACACTGTTCCGTAATTCCCGCTTCGCCGTTCTAGAATATTTCATTTTATTCTGTTACACTCTATTCACGCCGTTTCTATCACATCGCATGGCAATATTATAACTAAGAAAAAACTCTCTCAACAAATATACGTATCAAATATGATACGCCCAATTTAGCACACACATTCTCTTGGTTACGGTCAGTCGACCAAGAACTTATTTTAATATAACATTTTTATAACAACATATCATTATTACTGAACGCCCCATTTACGATACTATTAATCACAGGGTAAATACATGTTACGAAAACGTTAACATATGTAGGAATATATTATAAAGTACTAAAAGTTATTTAAACTGCAACAAAATGAAATGAAATATGAGAAATATTATTATGATTTATACTGCACATCTCTTTTATAATGATTAATTATTTTTATGAATAGCGGTTAAACATTTTATCCATATCGGAAGGCAGGTATTCTAGCAGCAACGATATTATTTAATGTTAATTAACAAAATTTTTAACAATATCATTTGGAAATACGATTCTAGTTACAATTATACGTAAAAGTTGAGTAGCTTGTTGGTCTTGTGGTTGGGACACTCGCCTCGTGATCCAAAGGTCGCGGGTTCGAATCTCAGCCCAGACTAGCAAGTTAGTCCTATTTTCATAGCACAAGCGTTTAGCTTAGTTTGAAAATAGTAAGAATATTGATGTGACACGTATTTCGTGTTCGCATCTCTATTTTTTAAAAAAAAAAAAACGAAATTAAAAATAATTTCAAAAATAAAATTAAGAGTTACGCTGAAAATCAACAAGTTATGTAATACATAAAATTACTGCCCAATTGCAGAGTGCATGGGTTTATAGCTCCATATTGTCTATCATTTGACATTCAGCGGTCCTCAGCGTGAACGAAAATTGTAAATTTTGTTTATGGTAAACACGGCCAAACGACGATTCACCACGTTTATTAAAATTTCACTATGTAATTGATTTCAAATTATTAAAAATAGATCCCGGATTTGGATTAGAGGCTCTTATTATAAATACAACTCTTAAAATTATAAAAACAAAAGAAAATAAATCAATAATTTTACGTAACAAAAGGGCGCGCGCGAAATGCATTCATGACCGTTAGTGCCACTAACTTGACCAAGTGTCCCTATGAGACAAGATAAAGGTAGTTTAAAAGTCGTTAATAGTATTTAATCTATCAACAAAAAAATAGAAGGATGTACTAGAGAGACCAAGAGGACAGAACGGATTTGACAAGAAGGTAAGAAAAGCAAAGAACGAAATACCTTCAGGATCTCCAGAAAAACCACCAAAACGATGGAGGGATAGCTGGTATTCCATATCCTTAAGTCACTTCATCCGTGCCCTTAAATATATTAAATTATTTGCATAAATGGAAGGATTTCTCCATAAACCTATTCATTTGAAAAATCCAAAGCAGCAAGCATATAAACGTTTTTTTAATAAAAAAGCATTCGCAAAACAGGAACACTGCTGTTACTGAAGAAGAATATATTCGTTTCAAAAAAAACTTTTTTCACTTAAGAGCTGTGTAGTTTATATTTTTATACAAAGGCATTTTTGAATAATATAATTATTATACCATTATTTTTTATTTCTTACATTTTCAGTAGGCACAGAAAAAAAAATGAAAATTTGTGTTTTTGTATTGGATATAATTTTTGAGGCAATAATAATAACTAAATTTAAAATGATACAAAAGAAGTAAAATTATGTCGGTAATTAAAAATGTTCCATTAAAGATGTTTTATAAAACACCCTGCCGATGGAAAGATATTTCCGAAACATGTAGGTGAAATTAATAAATAAATAATAATAAGAGGATACGAACAAATAATAATAACATTTTTGAAAAACTTCAATTTACAAAAAACTTACTTAACTAATTGAAAAAAAAAAGTGACGACACACAAGTAAAAAAAGTTTTAATCCAGGTCGAATCGTAGACCATGATCGTGGTTTCATATCGAGTCCATATATATGAAGAAGTATGAATGTGGATGAGGAGAGAGTTGTGTGTCAAGACAGTTTGTGAGCAAGAGCCGAGAAACAACAGGATATAGTCCTAGCAAAAGCAGAAGAAGAAGAAGAAGAATAAAAATATACTACCCCTTAATATATGTTCCACCTACAAGGTGTCGATTTGATGACCATAAATTAAAGAGACCGGGCTTAAAAGTAGTCATTTAGATACTTAACTAGGATTACTTTTTAACTCGATAAAAAAGTAAACTTAAAAAACCTATTATTCCGTCCTTTCACTTTCCTATCCCTAATAAAAAATAATCTCTTTTTTTCAATTGATTGAGCAACATTGTAGATTGACATTTTTTTAAATATTGATGATTTTATTTGTATATATCTACTTTTATATTAGTATTTCACCCACATGTTTCGGAAATACCTTTCCATCGTCAGGGTGTTATATGTATTTATTTATGTTATCTACTTTTCAAATTGAATTAAATAAAATAAATGAGAGGCGAAAAATACTCCATCCTTCAGCTCGTCATGAAGGGGAAGATTGAGGGTCGCAGAGGGGTCGGAAGGAGGCGGCATTCCTGGCTTCGAAACATCCGAGGGTGGACCGGGATAAGAAGCGTGGAAGAGCTGTTCCGCACTGCCCTGGACAGGGAAACTTTCTACCAGATGATCGCCGACGTCAAGGGGACCCGACGGGGCACATGAAGAAGAAGAAGAAAATAAAACAAATCGCATTTAATAATGGATACAATACAGAATTAATTGATCAACTTTTAAAAAATAAATTAAAGAATAATTTAACTAACCAATTTTTATACAATTCACAGATAAACAATTAAAATAACAATTATTGGCGAAGAATTTTATATATTAATACATTTTCCAATCAAATTTCAAAATATCTACCAAAAAATATTAGACCTGCATTTTATACAAATAATAATATAGGGAAACTACTCATAAATTCAAAAGATAAAGATAATATAATTAACAATTCAGGTGTTTATAAACTGTCGTGTAAAGATTATACAGCGTTTTATATTGGAAAAACCGGTCGAAATTTCAATGTAAGAGTCAAAGAACATTTAAGATGTCTGAATAATCATGTTTTTTCTGAATTTGTAAATCATTTTTTAGATAATGATCCCGGTTTTGATAAAAAATTAGGACTTTCTATTTTACACATAAATAATTTTGAAATAGAATCATTAGAAATTAGTAATGCAGGTAATAGTAAACAAAATAATATTAATAATCAATTGAATTTGACTACTAACCGATTTCTAAAAATTTTCCAATAATTGCGAGTAATCAAGAACTTTGATCAGTAATATTTTTTTAAATAATTTAGAAAAACAAAAAACAAAAGATATTATTCATTTTGATATTTTGACATACATATAACCCTGACGATGGAAAGGTATTTCCGAAACATGTAGGTGAAATACTAATATAAAAGTAGATATAAACCTACAAATAAAATAATCAATATTTTTAAAAATAATCTCGTTTATGGAAAAAATCCCCTCAAATCGTCGATGAATGAGGACTTTTATAATGCATGCTTCGCAGCGGCCCAGCGACCAGTTGGCTTATCGGCCAGGCGGTCACGCGACCAACCTGGTAGTCAACCACTTCTGTCCAGTAAAACATTTTGCTGTAAAGGCTTTTAAAGGTAACAACGCGAGGGGTAACTATTGTGTTTTTCAATCAACTCTCGTCCAATGGGTGATGTTTAGTATTTTTTTACCGGTTGTAACTTGAATAGATAAGATTAGGTAACATTTTTTCAGTATTTTATATGAAGAGTGAACAATAATAAAACATATATAGCAAAACAACCTATTTATAACTCTTTTAATTCTATTTCTCCATTTCTCTGTGTCACATCACTAACAGATTGTGTGGGCACATCCCTTACAGAATTCATAGAGACATGTGAGGGAGATTATTGTCAACTGTTAACGACCTATGAAGGATCTAGTGAAGCCTATATTAAGAAAAATCCTAAAGGCTGTGGTAAAAGAAAAATTAAATTAAAAGACCGTGTATTATTGAAGATCATTATGGCAATAGGTTTAGGTGAAACAGGGTACACTTAGATATAGACATAATAATGATTTTCATAAAACACGTCAAAATGCCCATCAGCTCATGCGATTCAACCCAGCACCGAGACTTCAAGAGGAAGAAGTTGGAGATGAGGAGCAGGTGAAGGAATCAACAAATTATATGACAAGATATAGTAGAATAGTAAAACCACCAGAGAGGTATGCCAATAGTCACTGTAAATGTTAATTTTGTACTGTCTTATTTTGTATTGAAAAGAGTTGCTTACGTATTGTTATGAATTATATTATCTTAGGAAGATGTCACATCACTAACAGATTGTGTGGGCACATCCCTACAGAATTCATATAGACATGTGAGGGAGATTATTGTCAACTGTCAACGACCTGTGAAGGATCTAGTGAAGTCTATATTAAAAGTTTACATATAGTATATTAATGTGTAATTATTCAATAAAGACACCCTAAACCTTACACTCTGAATACGTTTTCGCTCTTACAAAACTAAAAATAGCAGCTTGAAAAAATACAAAAGTTAGATCAATTCTTGGATAGTGGAATCGCCTCGCTTACTGACATTTTGAAGAAAAGGTGGTCTGTATAAATTTTTGTAAAAACATACAAATATTGTCTCCTTTGAAGCTTTGCACTGATTACAACAAACCATTCATTTCAAGATAAAAGAAGAATATTATACAGTGAGACAGCACATATTCACTTACCCTTGGTTACAGAAAATATCTTTATTGTTTAAGGTTTGATAGCCGCAAGAGCATTATTTATTAATAATATACGTCCTGATTTGGGCTTTTATATCATAAAAAGGAGACATAGAAATATCATGATAAAAATGAAATAAAATTAAAAATATAAATACAAAAAATCATAATAAAATACAATATATAAACATTCGGTACAAAAGAATATACTTATTAAAAAAGAAAAAAAATTAACAAGATACATACAACAAAACTAGTAGGTTGTTGGTCTTAGGGTTAGGACTCTCGCCTCGTGATCCAAAGGTTGCGGGTTCGAATCTCACTCCAGAGCAGTAAGTTAGTTCTATTTTTATAGCACAAGCGTTTAACTTCGTTTGAAAATAGTAAGAATATAGATTTGACACGTATTCCGTGTTCACATCTCTATTTAAAAAAAAAAATGAGATCACACATATAGGAAATCTATATATTAGAGTATGAGTAGATTTGTCTTTTGAATTTGTGTATTTATGCAATCCCTAATTAATTTCCAATATTTTCATTTGCCTCTCTAACCACGACCACGTGACAATATTTTTTGTATTTCCCCCCTGAAAATTTTTACAAACTTGACTTTCGAAGGGGTATAAGTAGGCCGGCGATATCTTTTATAAATAAATGCCATGTTAGATCATAAATTGTAATTGGGCAATCTGCTAGTAAGTTAACAAGCTTGTGCCTGGATTCTAATGCCCTTTGGGTTATAATTGTTTTACAATTGATTAAATTACACTATCCATTAAGCCACCAGGCAATTAATAATACCCAAGCGTACTCATTATTACCCAATCGTTTGTCTTCGAAGATTACACATCGGCGATACCTGTTGCTAGTTTAGCGATCGATTGTTATTTTATTTTATTTATTTATTTGTTTATCAGCGGGTCAGATTTATTTACACTTATTTGGAAGAGTATAATAAAACTATATCAAAATAACTGATGGGTTGATTCCTGCCTAAGTTATCAGTCGAAAATGTTCAAATTGTTATGGAGGTAAGTAACTTCAAAGTTTGCATTTTTTCGATTTTTTCTGACTTTTCGTCTGTAAAACTTTGGACTTAGATAATATTAAAAATTTATTCCCTTTAATACAAGTATAATAAAATTTAATTGAAATTAGAACTTTATATTATTTTATAATATATTATTCTTGGCAATTGATCAATACATCTTATTGATTGTCGTTGTTAAAAATAATCAATAACAACAAATTTATTAATCGATTAGAAAAAACATACAGAAAAATAAATAATTGATTAGTAAATTTGTTAATAATTCACAGAATGTTGTTCTGAAAACGGAGCTTCACAATAATAATGTGTTTTCTTTAATATAATACAATATTATTACTATATTTACTGTTTACTATATTTAAAATCGCACGCAAACCTAGTTGATATATAATCTTCTTCAATTTCATTTCATATACCAAATCGCTTTTTAAATTTCATTGCATATCACAAATCGCTTTTACAATTTTATTTTCTATCCCAAATCGTAATAACATACTGTCTTAACATATTAATCTTTTAATATTTTAATAAACAAAATACCCTTATTTATTCATTTTACTGAAATTATTTCCACTCCGATATTTTTAATTTGACTATATGGGATCAATAACTAAAATTGATTTTGCAACCGCACCCAAACTAGATTACTCCTACTTCTATCCTTCTTCATTTTATTCTAATAACGTATCCACACCTCAACCCAAATATTTTGTAAAAAAAAATTGATTTTGGTATATTTTCGCACTTCACTTATATCGCTTACAATCAGCAATGGAAATTTTTACTATTTTTATTATGGTTTAATTAAGATTTTCTATTTTTGTCCAAACAAAAAATATATAAAACATTTAAAGTTTGGTAGGTAGTGCACTTACCTATATCAAAACTACTTTTCGTTAAGAAACTCTAATGTTGAAATATATATATTTTCAATTTTATCACAAAACCAACTCAATACTCGTGTGTACAGGAAACACACACATAATATATATGTGCATGTATGTGTGTGATGAAAACACTCCATGTGTTGGCAACAACCCTTCAAGCTTCGCAATCACTTCACCAAACTGCCAAACATTAATTATCACAATCGCCCAAGTTACGACGCCTTCAAAATATACAGTGCCGTCCGTAAGCTTGGACGAAAACGAATGAAACCGTAGAATAACCGCGGTATATGTATAATAAAAATCCCTCAGAACGTTTAAAATAGAATGTAAAAAGGATCTTTAAATATAGAAAATGTTATAAATATTTTATAGAAGGTCCACGTTCGGTCTTTTATGTATAATAAGATGGATGTTTAGGGTTATATAATATCTTTTAAATTCAAACGAGAAAATATATATAAGTAAACATTATATATTGAGGGTCGTAAGTTTAATTCAGGTCACATGATTGGTTGGACTTGGAAATTAAGTCACAGTGAATCACCCTAAGAAGGGCGTTCGGCGACTTTACTGGCAAGTTCAACGTGGGTTATTATTTTGTAAATAAGATTGAAAGTTACTATTAAAATTTAATAAAACTTCGAGTATTATGCTATTCGTAACTTGTGTAATACTTTTTCATTATAACTGACTTTGTACCCTTTAAAAACAATGGTAAAAATTTAGCGTAAAGTCTTTCCACGAAAAAATACATGCCAAAAACAATATAAATATAGAAGAATTAGGCAATCAATTTCAATCAAAGTGAGACAGACTAATTAACATTTTTATATAAAATTGCAAACACTTGACTAAATTTGCAAAATTTTCTTTGGGAAATTCAAATAAAATAACAATTGTCATTAGAATCATCAAAATACGCATCAGTGACCTCTTTGGAGAAGTACTAGAACAAAAACACAAAAACACAAAAAGCCGCAGCCATATCAGGATGCTTTGAAAAATAAACTCATGAACATCCAGAGTAGGGTACGGATTTACAAAACGTGTGTCTACCCTATCATGGCTTACAGTATCGAGCGCAGAGCTGACAATATTCAAACCAAAAACCTCCATGAAACCAGCGAGATGAAAATATTAAAAAATATCGCTGGTAAAACCCTCCAAGGAATACGCGAGGTGGAGGACTGCAAGATGGGGATGACAGAAGAGAAGGTTCTGGAATGATGATGTGAGCAGAATGATAGATGGCAGAGCCGTAAAAGTAGCAAGAGATCAAGCACCACTAGGAAACAGACCTCCGGGGCAGCTGGAAGTTCAACTCTCAAGAGGACAATGTAGCAGTCACAACAGGTCAACAGGCCTTAACAAAGATAAAGAAGAATATTTTTTAACTACGAATATTAGATACTTGTCTTCAATACCGCGATTTAGTAGAACATACAATACTCTTCATTCACAAAGCAATGTCGAGATATTTTCAGAATGTAAACCGCAGTAGGATATGAGCGGATTCATCGGAAACCGTTTTTATTATTGTACCATCAAGCATAACATTTTTGAGCCCATGGCGTGCTCATAAATTTGTAATGATAAATAAAATATATATTCTTCTTCTTATTTTTCTTTTATCTGTGATTCAGAAAACTGCGCCTCCTGGGAAGACGAGGTCCAGCTATCCCTTCATCTTTTCGGTGGTCTTCCCGGTAGGCATGGTCCAGAGGGGATTTCATTCGCTGCTGTATTCACGAGTCTGTCACTGTCTATTCTGGCTACCTAATCGCTCCAGAATCTCCTTCTGGATCCAATCCATCGTACTATGTCCGCTGTTTTGCAAGTTTTTCTTATGTCTGCATTTCGGACATGGTCATATAGAGTTTTTCCAGTAATGGATTTCAGCACCTTCATTTCAGATACTCTGAGGTTTGGACAATGTCAGCCCGCGTCTCTACAGCGTATGTCATAATAGGTCGTACGCATGTATTGTATATATTGACCTAAATTTAGAAATAAAATCAACATAAAAAATATTATTTATCATAGAGATTGGCAAAATATGAACAGGGCTGTATTATTCTGAGAATGTTATGTTTCAGACTATAAACCTTACTTTGTTATTTCTCCTAAAACTCGGCGAGGAAAGGAATGATCTCGAGTCGAAGGGACTCCTTTTGAAGACCCCGGCCCTAGTTATGAAGACCTAAAGATAAATGAAAACTTACGAAGGGATGCGGGTGGCGTAATCTAGTATAGGGGCTGCTGCATATGCGAACTGAACATATTGTATGATTATTTGTAACGTCAGTCGATTACGCTACCAGTGAATTCAATTTCAATATCATTTTTTGATACATAACATTTATATTAAAAACTTTAATATAATTCGTACATATTATAAAATTGATAAGCATATAAAATAATTCTTATCGAAGATGTAAGAGAATCCTGCTTCGGAAAACCCCTTCAGATATATTGAACACATCAATATCCAAAGCGAAATTGTTCGGCATAGCAGTAGCTATTGCAACAGTAAACGTGTTTATTTTACCACGTGCACTGAATTATACTTTGCAAACTGTGTCAATAATAATGAAGAGAAACGTAGCTTGATTTCTTTTAAAAAATCAATTTGATACCATGATATATAAACATTATCTAAATAAACATTACCTTCTTTAGTGATTTGTTACTTATTGATGAAATCCCAATTATAATAATGTCGTTATCTGTCTGTCCGTCGGTCCGTTCGTCTATCTATTTATCCATCCGCGTAACTTCGTGTAACGTCCGTAACTATTCTATAGTAATTTTTTTTCCAAAATATCTTTTTTGAAGAAAATTTTTTTTAAATAAAATAAAAATCTACATACTTTTTCTTTAGGAGCCGACATGTAACAGTACCTCCATTTTTGACGAGTTGTAATAATACTTACTTACCATCACGCCGTTTCCCCGTGGGGGTAAGCAGAGTGGATAGAGCGCCACAAATATGCAAAATAAAGAACTTGACAGACATTTCTGCAATAAGCCTGCGAAATTTTTGCAGTGCGAGTGTTGTGTTGTTTTAAGAACTGATTGTAAGACAGTTTTCAATGCTTTTGGATTAACCGGGACTTTTAACATCCGGAATTTTTTTTTCACCTTCCATCCCGGAGAATCGGGAGTCTTCTCTTGTTATTACGACATTATTGCTTGAACATTTTTGACTCATAATTTAGGCAGGAATTTTTGTGCATAAGCTCTGTTACGCCCTATCTACGTTCTCGTAGTCTTTTGTACATAGTGTTTTGATATATGTGTACCTACCAACTTTGTAGTGCAATGACCCTTTGACTCCGATAACCTTTGAGTAAAATATGGTTGATTATTCCAGAACAAATCTTTCATCTACTTTCAGTAGGATTTTTATACGCGTTATACTGGGTGTTTCATAGCTAGTAGCAAAAACTTCGAAAATCATCCATAACCTAATATCAATAGTTATTGAGATATACACTATTAAAGATTGCAATTTTTTTCAATATTTCTGACTTATTTGCAAAAATTTGAACAATAATAGCAGTAACTCAAATCTATTATGAAGAATTCATTCGCTTCAACACAACACTAATAAAATTATAAAAATCTTGTAAAAAATTATATTTTGCATAATTTTTATCATTTTATTCAACTTGTATTAAAGCGAATAATTATTTCATAATCGATATAAGTTACTGCAATGATATTTCAACTTTTTGAAAAAAATCGGTTGCATATCTCCATAACTATTGCCATTAGGTCATGCTTGCTTGAATATTTTCGACTCACTATCAAGGCAGGAATCCACCTGTAAAGCTTTTGCTACTAGCTATGAGACACCCTGTATATTATTCGTCAGTTATTCATGACTTAACTAAAATCACATAAAATAATGTATTACGTGAACTTAGTCCAATAAATCACATCATTAAAATGTTTAAAAAATGGAGGATGTATTTTTAAAAAGCGTATGAGTGAATGAAAAAAATTTAATCGTATTTATACTATAATCAATTCTTTATGTCCTTAATAAAACATTCCGAAATTCTATGTGGTCTTGAAAAAAACATGCTAAGTATGAAAGTAAAATGAAAAAGGTTATTACATCTTACCAAATATTCTCGTTAACGGGTCACCAAAAAGAAATGGCTACTTCCGAGAAAAATTCCAGCAAGAATAATCAATGGCAACACGATGAAACCAATATAATATAGGCTGAACTGGAAATGCGTGATTCTGTACTAGTATAAGCGGCAAAAACTAATAAATGTTAAAAAAATACTTTTATCAGATATACCAGAAAACTCGACAGAAATATCTGAGAATATTATAAGAAACTATACCGTATACCTTCTTGATTTATAATTAACTGCACACTCATATAAAAAAACACACATGCAATATTTGTACATTATCATATGAGTACTAATTCTATCCACTCAAATTTCAAATTTTAATTATTTATTGCAATGTTTATTTAGTTTCATATTTTATATTATATGGACCAAAACATGATTTTACATAAAAAACATATTTTGAATGTTGTATACCTATATTTCATTTTTCATTCATTTCATTGCTTTACATATATACATTGGTAAGGTTTGATTTTACTATTCCTGTCTCACTTAGAGCTCAGTTGAGACAGGAAAAGTTTACAATTATAACTTACTTATATACAAGTACATTTTATGCTTATGTTAAAATATGTTAAAAATATGTTAAATGTTATAAAAAATAAAAATATGCTAAATAAAAAAATGTTAAAAATATGTTGTAAAAAAAATATGTTAAAAAAAGCACGTTTTATACAAAAAGGTTTAAAAAAATTATCATCGTCCACACTCAGCCACATGTAAATATACCCTAATATAATATGTTACCTGCATGTTTTACATACTGCATACAACAGGGATAAATTTAAGTTCTCTATTTGTTTGGATGAGTATCTTTCATATATTTGAATGGATTATGCTAATAGCATCTATCTATACTACATATTTTTATTCTACCTCTATATTTTTAATTATTTGTTCAATTTCAATTTTCAATTAAAATTATTTTTTTTAATATAACATTTACATTACGAACACAAAATTTAATTCATAAATGTTATAAATAAGTGAGAATTATATACTCATGCATAAACAAGCAAATATTAAATATTATAAAATCATTCACATCAAAGGTGTAGGAGAATCCTGCTTCGGAATACCCTCTCAGAGACATGGAAAAGATCGATATCTAGAGTAATATTGTTCAGCATAGCAGTAGCTCTTCCAAATTAATAAAATATTAGGTCCTTACATATGAAATTGGCGTTTTGCCGTACTGGCAAATTTGATCTCAAATATATTCTCTTTGGTTAGGAATTCCAAATCCAAATTTATACAGCTATTTACTCATGTATTTGTGTTTTGAAAATTATAATTCATTTATTTTTTCCTCAATTGTTTTTTTCTTTGCGTCACTCAGTTTACAAAATGAAAAACTTGAAATATCGCGTTATTTACGAGTACGAGTTCCACCGTGGCACCAGTGCTGCAGAAACGGCTCGAAGGATTAATGATGTGTATGGCGACGGTGCCGCAAAAGAAAACACAGTGCGTTTTTGGTTCCAACGTTTTTCGTTCTGGAAATTTCGACCTGCAGAACAAGCCCCGTGGACGGCCGGAGACCAAAGTTGATAATGAAGAATTGAAGCTATTGTGGAAGCGGATCCATCGCAAACCACATCCGAGTTAGCTGCAGGCTGCGGTGTTAGTGATAAAACTGTTTTAATCCACTTGAAGCAAATTGGTAAGGTGAAAAAGCTTGAAAGGTGGGTACCTCACGAATTGAGTGAAGCAAATCAACAAACGCGCGTTGACTGCTGCGTTGCATTACTCAACCGGCACAATAATGAAGGGATTTTAAATCGAATCATTACCTGTGATGAAAAGTGGATCCTGTACGATAATCGGAAGCGCTCATCGCAATGGCTGAACCCTGCCGAACCAGCCAAACCATGCCCCAAGCGAAAATTGACTCCAAAAAAGTTACTTGTGAGCGTTTGGTGGACTAGTGCTGGTGTCGTTCACTACAGTTTTCTTAAATCTGGCCAGACGATTACGGCAGATGTCTATTGTCAGCAACTGCAAACCATGATGGAAAAGCTAGCTGCTAAACAACCGAGGCTGGTTAATCGCTCTAGGCAACAGCTGCTTCATGATAACGCTAGACCACACACTGCACAACAGACGGCTACCAAATTAGAGGAACTTCAATTGCAATGTCTAAGACATCCACCGTACTCTCCGGACCTTGCCCCAATAGATTACCATTTTTTTCGAAATTTGGATAACTTCTTGCAAAGGAAAAAATTCAACTCCGATGGGGAAAAAATTCAACTCCAATTCAAGTCGAAACCGCCTTCAAAGATTTTATTGATTCCCGTCCGAATGGTTTTTTTAGTAAAGGGATCGATGAACTACCTACGAGATGGCAAAAGTGCATAGACAGCATGGTACATACTTTGATTAAATAAATATATTATAATAAAAAAAAATCGGCTTTATGTTCCTCCCATACTAAACGCCAATTTCATATGTAAGGACCTAATATTATCCTTCTATGTTCAAAATCCAGTACGTTCTCAGAGAGCCAAAGCTCGAGCTTATGGGAGGAGTATTTACAAGCTAAATTAAAGAACTAAAGAATTAAAGTATAAAACAGACACGTGGGCAATGTTACAATTCATCGTTGTCGAAAATCAAGGATTTGACTTCTTTCTTAAACTGTTCGTATTTTGGAATGTTCCTTTCTTGAAATTTATTTTGCCACAACAATGTATTGTACCATTTAACTCCCAAGTATGTATAATGATGTTGTGCCATGGTGGTTCTTAAAGATGGTATCTTTATTTGTCCCTTTGTTCTATGCCTACTACTTATACAGTCTAAGGGGTGAGATTTATTTAAAAAATATTATTTATAATATTATAAATATTATAAAATATGAACGAGGAAAGATGGTAAAAAAGTAACCCATAAAAACCACGTTTTTATTATACTCCCTTTCTTTGTAAGATATAACAACAATTAAAGACGAATTAAAACATATAACACAACACTAAACTTATAGTAATTTAATATATTTCTAAAATGTCAGATGTTTTGAGCTTTGATAAGACACTTCATGCTTTGAAGATTAAATTCTAAAAACATTTGTCAGTCAATTTAGATTTTCGACATTCGTAGTGAAGTACCTATTATGCATACCGACGGAGTAATTCAAATTTAGAAAATATTCCGCGACGTTATCGGGCCGCCGTAATCAAACATTTCCAATGATTCCAATTTGAAAACACCAATAAAATTTCTAAAAATCCGAAATCATACTATAATTATTATTTTTTTTAACGAAAATTTGATAGATCTTCTTGATCGTCGCCACGAGTCTACTTGCCAAGTTTCAGCTCGATTGGATCACGGGAAAAGGGTCAAAAATCGATCCAAAGTTTTTGTCGACGGCTAGCAAGCAGACGCCACGAGTTAATATAAAGGGAGTTAAAATTCGCGGGCGTTTCGATTCCTCGATCCGTGCCTTGGAGCAATAAGATGTTGCCGAAGAGTAACAGATGCCTGGGGAGTCATTTGCCGGACAGTACGGCCGCTGATTTCCGATTAATGGAATTTTATTGTTGGTTATCCAAACACCGGAAGGTCCTGTGACCTTCTGGGCCGGCCCCACGGACGTATTGCGGCCGTTGATACCCGTCCTGGCGGAATTATCTGCTTTATTACAGCCTCCGCTTAATGAGCGGCGGATCCGCTCAATCTCGCGTTAATGTGAACTTATGGCAAACATATTAAAGCAGGCGGCCCACGCGGCCCCGGGATTCCGGGTTCGATTCCGAGTGAAGGTACACTTGAGAAGCCCAAGTGTTTTGTGATATGCTTCGCAACATCAAAGTTACCGCATTGGTAGATCTCCAATATGGCAGTGTGTAGGATGATTTCCCACCCTACCTACGGAATCTTCCGATGTTCGTTTAATGAGTCCTGTGACGTGCGGCAAGCATTTTAGAGAGGAATAAGTTATAAGAAAATTCATAATAATTCTCACATTCTTGGTTCGATTATTATTTCTTAATCATCAGACCTAAGGCCTCTTTTATTGATATGTAAAATTTCCCCGAAATTTTCTTTTTTAAAAGTGTGGCGTGTTTCTAATAGTGGGTTGGCGAATTCTGAGAAGTTAGAAATCAATATTGTTGCGGGATCATGGCGGTGGGAGGTAAATCAAACACGTGAACTTAATCAGGTTTTTATATATCACCGTATTAACTGGACACGAATTTAATTTGAGCATTAATTTTTCATTCTCAATATGTTTTGTCTGCTCTAATCATTTATCTGTGGAACTCTTTATATTCGTCTTCCCAGAATATTCGCAATGGTCGTACTTATTCATTATTGAACTCTCGGTAGGCACTCTTAATTTATTGTCGCTGGTTTCTATGGCTTTTGTGCTGTCACTGAAACGTCGCAACAAACTGTTAGACGGCGTCGGCGTTTCTTGATGATCTTGTTCTCGCTCGTATACATTTTAAGGTTTTCAGACGTTTCGCAAATCTATTATCCTTCTAGCAATTTCCAATTTACTCTAAAATTACCGATTACGTGTAATTCTTTTCGTTTCTACCGTGACAATATCAAAATCAAAAAGGCGTTTAAAGACAATCAATTACACAGTTTGTTAGTTTTTTTAAATTAATATTTATGTTTAACAGGAAATTTAACGCTATAGACATCAAAAATATACATTTTTTTATTAAAAGTGGGCATAAAACGCATAGTTATTTACGCGCATTAGAATATCTGCTTGGTATTCTAAAAATCCTGAATGCGTAGTTTCAACCGTTACATATCTACATAATAATATTATTCTGTCCCATTAACTTAGCACGTGAACAGTCTTAATAACGAACACATGTAGCAGGAAGCTTCTTAACTCAGCCACGTTTTGGAAAGGGACTTAACCGACATAGTGTAGGAGTTGCCATTTCATTCTTAGTTGCTCCCTCTCTCTCTTCTTCAATTGTTAGAAAATGGAAATGGACGGACCGTATTTCAAGATGGTCACTGATCAAAAAAACATTCTTGAATTGCAACAACAAGTCAAAAAACAACAAGGACAAACATAAAATATCTATGGATAAACTTGATGTAGTTTGATGACAGAAACAGAAGTAATTTGATGACAGATGATGATGATAACAATGTCACGCGATCGTGGTTGTGGGATGCAAATGAAACACTGTAAATTAATTAAAATTTCATTTATATAATTAAATCACTGGACACTAATTTAATTTACTTTGTCTAATTATCATTAGAATATTCCACACAAGCACTTCTTAAATTCGCTGCACTTTCGTCTACAGCAAGGTCGTTCCGCCCAAGTTTGCACTAGTTCTTCGCATGTTAATACCTAGTATGGTCTTGTCTCTGGTAAAACGCTTTTCTATGTCGTGTGTCGCCAGTCAAAAAATTATGATTTCACAACACGATGTCGCCATATTCACACACGAGACCCGTATTCTAGTCATTTCGCGAGGCTGATAAGTTGTGCTAGATATTTGTATCTAGTAATTTCCACTTTAGTGTAAAAGGTGTAAAAAAGGTTCTGTAAAATCCTCGATTAACTACAATTCTTTCTACTTTTATCATCATCTCGTGACAATTATTTTAAAAAGTGTAAAAATATATGCCAATTCTTAAAATAGGCTCTAAAAACAGAGAATAAGAATCTTGGCGCCATCTACTAAAATCCGTTAAAACCTAATCCTTAAAGCATTGCACTCAATGAAGTTAGTTGCATTGTGTAGAGTTATCACTGAGGCCAGCTCATACAGGTCATAAGCCCTGAGCCATCGTATAGAGACTTCCATCCACTTTTCTCATATATAAATAAGCTTCGTCTCTGTGAGATGATGTCAATATCATTAATTGTTGTGGGGAATAAAAGCAGAGGCAACAATATCCAAAAAAAAATTAATGCAGTCATTGAGGATTACTAAATTAAAATGTACTGAATTTTAGATTTTATAAGAAATATAGCCTTTAAATTTATAAGAAACATGACTTTAGAAAGGATAGATACATAACATGTATAATTTAGTACATTCTTAATTAGGAATCCTCGGTGATTGTATTCAACACATTTTTTTTTATATTGCTGTCTTTGCTTTTATATCTCATAATTAATATGGTTATCTTCTTAAACCGTTAAACATATTTAATGTTACATTGTATAATATTACATTATCGCTGGTTGAAAATCACGGTTTATTTTATAAATTCAGAATATTTAGAGTATGTCCAAATTTTACAGGACAGAACTGGATTGTTTGTCACAGGGACATCAATAATTAATTAATGTATATTATAGATGTCTCACAGAGACATCCTACATCATGAAATGAAAATACTGGTAAAAATAGGAGTTTAATAAATTGAAAAATAATATTTCTGGCGTATACTATTGTAATGATAGAAATTCGGATGATGTCCATTAGACAAGATAAAGTATATAGCTAAAAAACTCCAAAATTAATATAGATGTCTCGTTTAGCGACATCTGTGATTATTCAAGGGGAAGGAAAAAGCTTTGGTGCTAGCCGCTAGGGGGTCGTTAGAACTCACATGTAAAACGTGGCGCAAAAATTTAATATATATACAACTTCCAAAAAATTAATAGACATGATATTCTATCATGGGTGGAAATGGTCAACGTTACATATGTGTAAAGTGATCACCTAAGCCAACCGTACGATAGGTCGTAAGTCCTATGGCCATCCAAAAAAGACTTCTATACCTACTCTCCCTTGAAAAAATACAGTTTCGTCTCTGTGAGACATCTATAATATACGTTGATTGATTATTGGTGTCCCTGTGACAAACAATCCAGTTCTGTTCTGAAAAATTTGGACATACTCAAAATATTATATTATTAATAATATTTTCTCAACTTTTACATGCTTTTCTAATTTCTAATGATTCTTTATTATTCCATTTCATTTATCATTATTTTTTCATTTATTTATATTTTGACATTTAAAAAACACCCTGACGATGGAAAGGTTTTTGTAGGTGTAAGTGTAATTAATCAATATAAGTAGATTATTTATTTATTTGTTTATTTCTAAATATTAACAGTTATAAGAAAATGATATATGTAAATATATGAGAGTGTAAATAGTTAACATATTAATTTATATCCTAACATATCTTACATAGAAAAAGAATAGATTAAAACAAATAATAAAATTAATTTTTTAAAATGTCAATCTATATACAGAATTGCGCAACCAATTGAAAAAATAAATGTAGTCACTTTAACAATTCACTGTCTATGGAAGATTCTGATACTCGGTGAGTAGTCAAATATAATTATAATTTAACTCAAGTAGCGATAACACGGTTTATATTTTTTACCCAATTTAATTTAATTAATTGCCACGGTTATCTTGTCAAACTGTTGAACGCACACGACGTTACATAGTAAAATATTACAATATCGCGGGTTAAAAACAATTATGACTTATTAATCATCCATATGGCGATCGGAAAATGAATTTTTTGTTAAGTGAGTGAAATATGTATTGTCGAACGATATTTTCCGCGCTGAAAACATCGCGAGTTTATACGCTACGCGAAATTCCGTTATAAGAACTGTTTAAGTACATTCGTACCTCAACACGGTAGCGTGACTTAAAACACTGCAACAGCTGAAATCCCAAGAGCAGTGCAACACTTTATAACAAAAACGTGATAGCATTACTTAAAAATATTTCGCTCATCTTTCAAAATGGTTGCCCCTTTTGTACACTTGCCGAAAATTGTTTGCTTTTCAATCAACACCGTCGGGACAGAGATTGACTTTAACAGGACGTAATCACGCCATTTTCCCATACATCTCCCTTTACGTGTTTTGAACGTTTGAAGGCTGGTCCGACATACGACACGATATCAGACTGTGTTTTGTCTGGACGCGGATAAGTTCACGAAATATTAAACGCCACTCAAGCAAAGTGTCATATTTAATCACTCAAAAATTACTTTTGCCGCGACCATTGCGTTGTACATTTCGAAAAATTCACATCGATTGAGTTTTTAAGTGTCCCAAAACGGAATAACAGTTACTTCAGCGCGGTACTTCGACAAAAGGATTCGTATTTTAAAACAATGGAATTGAAATGAAAAGCGCTTTAAACGTATTGGTTAGAATTTGACGTCCAATTTTTCATGTTTTACAAGCCATTCATATCTTAA
Organism: Agrypnia vestita; assembly: GCA_016648135.1. NCBI lineage: Eukaryota > Metazoa > Arthropoda > Insecta > Trichoptera > Phryganeidae > Agrypnia > Agrypnia vestita. Next base: position 71,274 of record JADDOH010005581.1, read on the forward strand.
GGCAGTTCTGGAACTCCAGTGTTCTTTGTACTACTCGGAAATGTGCTGAAAAACTCTAAGTACCAAAAAACTAAGCGACTGAGAGAAGACATTTTGTTTTGCGTCGAATAGTTTAAAGAAAATTAGAATATTTTGTTAACGTTAAGCGTGTTTTGTGAAATTTAATACGCCGCCATGATATTTTATTTATTAATTTCATTCATACTATTTTCAAAATAAGCTAACAAATAGGATCGACTTGCTGATCTGGGATGAGGTTCGGCTCTAGGTAAATAAACACTACACTAACATGCACGATTGAATTTAGAATATTTATTTCGAAAAGCCTATCATGTACAATCCATATCATCAATTTTTTTATTCCAGTTTTTGTCTTGAAATTAACAAAATTCATTTCAACACTTACTGCAAGAATCAGTAATGGTATGAGCTAAGGAATTATAAATACTCATTTACAAATTGCATATTCGTTGTTTTTAGATGACGTTATATTAATACTGACATCATTTGCTTCACCAGTGCCGAGACAAATATATAACACCTTAATATTGGTCATGTATATTTCATTACATATCTTAGAAAAAAAGTATACACAATATTGGAAAAGCTTTTATTACATGGAATATTTTTTCAATTAAATACATATGATTCTTTCTATCCCTGGATATATATCGGGTGAGGTTAGGTTAGTTAAGGTGGTTAGGTTAGGTTAGGTTACCACTGTCACATTTCATTCCTGGGCACATATTCGATTTTACCATACCTTACTTTGAACACATATTCGATCAAGATTTTTTATCCAAGTATTTATCTCATACTTAAAGTTACCGGTCTTCTGAATATTTCATTTTATATTTGAAGAGTTATTATATAACACGTATGTGACAAAAACATATCTTCTTTGACCGTTGCTAAAGTTTTCTCCTCTAAGATTCTGATATTTTTGGTGTTTACAATGATAACCCAAAATTACCTAGTTCCAAATATGTAGAAACTTAAGTAGATTGTTGCATAAATATGGATTTCTGGATAATTTCTCTTAATTTTTGGTAGTTAAAAGACTCGTCAGTATAAGAGTATACTGACAATAAATAAACAACTCGCCCGGGTGAGCTCGCAACTATCTACCAGGAGTAAGGGAGATGGCTACTTACCCGTCTCATCAATACCTTATTAAATCAATTATAAGACGTACGATTTTGCATGTTTTGGTATTACTGCATATGTGGTGCGTCTTGCATTCGATGCCCTGTTATCAGGGTAAAAGATATGCCCCGAGAATGTGGGCGTAAAATTTAAAAAGCGCCGGCATCTAAACTTACAGAGTTAGTACTGTTTGGAAAAAAATCCAGAATAAGAATTCTGCATCACTGATTTTAGAAATAATTTCAAATTCTGATGACCATCACGCCGTTTCCCCGCAGGGGTAGGCAGAGAGGATTGAACGCCACACTCTTCTATTTTGGAACATCACTTTTGCTTCGGCCACATTCATACATCTTCTCATACAAGTTCTACGGTTGTTGCGGCTTTTAACGGGGCCATCCTCAAACACTTGTTGTGTCTGATCGTTCCAGGTCTTTCGCGGAAGCCCTCTATTTCTGTTGCCTTCAACACTCGCCTCATATATTTTCTTAACCATCCTTTCCTCGTTCATACATTCCACAAGACCAAACTATCTCAGCACTCCTTTCTTTATTCTATCTACCACTTTCTGATGACCAAAGTGCATAAATAATGCAATGTGTTTTTCATTTTTGTGGCAAAGTTTATTTTATATTTTTATAATAAAATCACATTTCTTAATTTTTTTATTTCTTTCTTTCTAATTGTCTTTCAGTCGATTTAATATGATAATTGTCCTCAGACTATCTAATAGTGTATTCGGATTTGTTCTTATTGACAATTTGCAGATGACTTTCAACAATCCCAGCCCAGCAGTAGCCACAAGGGGCATTTTTGTTGTGCAACCCCATCTAACTATCTCACATGCAATTTTTCATTGAGCTGGAAACTAGCTAGAACTGGAACACAGAAACCAGGAAGAAGCTAGAACTGAAATCTATATTTTTGTTATTTTTTAATGTGCGTTATTTGTACTCCTCATCGCATCTGAAAAGTTACTTTCAAAAGTGGTAACTTTTCTGTGCTTCTATAAATGTTGAATTTTTAATATTTTGAAAATAATGCAATGTTGAATTTTTATTATTTGTCTTTAATTATATTTTGTTTATTATACCACAGTACATTCTTTCACTAAATCCTTCAACTGCTGTATATTCTAATTAACTAGGAGTATTAAAGAGTTAAGGTTGTTATTACGGTCGTTAGACATATTTAACAGTAAATAGTTGCGGACATTTTATACGAACCGTATATTTTCGTAAAAAAAGATTCTCGACGTTTCGTTGAATGCTTATTCAATATATCGGAAATCTGCGAACATGCATCCAAAGGGAATCTCTGTCACGTCATCAGATTTGACAAGGCAAAAAACTTATCAACAGAACCGCACCTTATACCCAGATTAGTGAGAGAGTCCATTGAAATATACAAACATCCATATTTCAATAGAGATGACAGTTACAAACTATCAAGTATTTGACGCCCTGTTCTAACCACATTGATTCAACCCTTGAGAGACGTCGCAGTAAAGTCCGCCGACATTGTAGAATAAGTGAACACTCCATAACAAAGTGCATACAATTTACGCCCTTAAAAGCAGTAATCAGTCCGACCTCCACCTCCGCGGGTAAAGGTTGTCCTCCTGATGACGTTGAATAAGCATTCAACGAAACGTCGAGAATCGTTTCTCGGAAAAACATACGGTTCGTATAAAATATCCGCAACTATTTACAGTTAACTACGAGTAATTTATATTCTAATAAACTGCGAGTACTTGCCTACAAATAACTTGTTTAACTAAGTCTAACTATACTCCTAAATGAAGTTAACAACTTTTGAAATAATTGAGCACTAATGTTTAATTTAATTTTGAATATTCAACAAACGTATTTTATATTTCATTTCAATCTTCAAATAAACCTTTTAAGGCACGTTATTTTCAAACACTGTAGCGAATTTAGCGATTACGTTAATCTACGACCAAGCGAAAAACAGAATACATTGCATGTGGCGTGGCAGTAGTCGAAAGGTTGCATTAATCAACTGCACTCGAAAAATTTTTGTTCGAGACACCGATGACCTCTTTACAAATTGTTCAGATATTACTTCCAAGTTTTGTTTCTACAACTACCAAAGTTAAGTACTGGTGTGAAGTTCCAACAAATGCATGAATGTCTCAGAATAACAGCAGAAACCTTAATTCAGTATTTAGTACCTTCAATATGCGCTGTGGTAATTATTACAAACGTGCATTGGAAAACTTTTGAAGTTAGCAAAGTAATAGTGGTAAATTGTTGCAGTTCTTTATCGCTAGTTCGATACTCTTTTCAAACATGTTCTTTGCAGTTATTTCAAAACATGTGAATATTATTATGTTTGTTTATTAAAAGGTGGCTAGGGAGGAATTAATTGAAACATTGGAAATTAATTTGAGATTTATTCATTAATGATTAATTAACTATTTAATGTATAAAGTCACTTAAAACGAGTTAAACTTCACATCATTCTTTTAATTACACTATTTCTCAATATATATATATATATATTGAGAAATAGTGTAATTAAAAGTATATATCTTTATATATATCTTTATTATCGCTGAGTAATACGAATTTAACATTCTCTAGAACATTTTTTTTCAAATTCAAATTTCGCTCGTAGTATTAATGTATTTCGCCAATTAGGTACTTCGCTCGATTATTCGCTTTATTTATCGCTTCGCAATGCACGACTGGCCACACTGGGCATCGTCTCGCGGCCGACTTCTCGCCAACCTATCAAACATAACGACGTAACAATTCCACTCTCGGCACGGCTCCGTTCTGTATTTATACCAAAATTTCGTAATTTCTAGATTATTCTAGAAACGTTTCCCGAAATTTGTAGATCGAACTAGATTGTTAAAAACCGTTGTCGATTCTTTGATAGTATTGTGTTATTACATTTTTCCTATATTCGTGTTTTTCTTATATTTCGATTGAAGTATAAGAAAAACACAGAAAACACGTTAATGTTTTCTTAAATGTTTATATACATACGTATTCCACTTGAGGTCTTTAAAATATTGAAAAATAAAATGAAAATAATTAAGCATTCACTACACTGATGTAGGTATTTCTTTTCACATTTTCATACTTTCATTTTTTTTTTAGTTTTCAATAAGCCTTCTATTCCAATCGATGCCGTGTAATTGGTACGTATTAAAAAATGTACTCAGGTTTTTACGACCGTTCTGTGTATAGTTTTCTGGGACATTCTGCCGTATATATCTGACCTTTCTGTTTCGAATCCCATTGCAGAGACCATCAACATCAGCTCTGACAATGGATCCTGAGGCCAGATGTCGGCCAGAGAGGTTAGATACACGTGGTAGAATATCCCAGAAAACTACACACAGAAAGATTGACTCGTTGTATTCATATTTCTCGTTTATTTATCAGTAGATGGATATTACTTTAAAAATCCATAAAATCAACGAAAATTTTATAGTGGTTAAGGTTTTTTCTTGTCGATTTAATATTAAACCATTCTTGGTTAATTTTTTTTTAAATAACTTCAGTTATCATTCTTCAACAATCTTCTGCCATCTCAAATTAAGGTCTTATTAAATTAATGTTCTTTCAAAAAATCTTAAATATGTTTTTATACAACACCACTCAAATATGTTTAACATAGAGGTAATTTATTCAACTATTGATAATAAATATAATTAAATTAAAAACATGGTCGTGAATTTAAATAAACCCTCTGAATATATTTTATTTATAATATAAAATCATTATCTAGCACAATTATGATTTTCTCGCAAGCCTACACAACATAATTACATTTTGTGTGTAATAAGCTTGATATTTTTTTACGTAAATACCGTTAGTAAACACTTTAATGATAAATGAATTCCATAAATCAGTAAAAGGTGAAATAACGTTACCTATTTATGTCGTCACAGTTCCAAACACGTTGATTTCGAGAGAAAACTGTGGGGTTGACAACCTTGTAAGATACATTTTAATAAATAACTAGCTGTAAACCGTCAAAAATGACGGTTCCTAAGGAATAATATGTATTTTTTTTTTTTTAAAAAGTCGAAATTAAAAAATTTTCGAAAAAATAATTGTTAGAAAAAATAATCTATCAAAAAATTTTGGAAAAAATTTTTTTTTCGAAAAACAAATAGTTTTGGAAAAAAAATTACCTTAAAAAGTTACGGACGTTACAGACAGACAGACAACGAAATTATTGTAATTGGTATTGAGGCTGTAAAAATGCTGTCTATTTTTTACGGCCGTCCAGAATCTTTTCTACTTTCTACTTTTCTATTTTCTACTTTTCTATTTTTTACTTTTCTCTAAAATTTTCAAAATATATTGGCGCAGGTGAACATTAAAACAGATGGTGGCCCGAAATTGAAACCTCGGTACCTCATTTAGAAACCATTACATAAACCTGGCAATAAGTGTATAAAATTTGTGGACGTATGTCATGAAATCTTGGCAACATTTATAATAAACCTGCTGTCGATTTTGCAGATTGTTTTTTGTAACAGATGTAGAAATTTTATTTTATACTTAACTTACTAGAAAACTTGTTTATTTTTAATGAAATAAATTGTATTTTATTTTCTTTACGTCTGTATATAATGACACAAAATACGTGATAAGCAATAGCATATTGTACTAACAAAAATTGAAAGCAGTCACCGAGGATTATTAACTTAGAATGTACTGAATTCGAGATTGTATAGAAAATATAGCCTATAAATTTATAGGAAACATTATTTTGGAAGAGATACACACCAAAAATTTATAATTCAGTATAAACTTAAGAAGTAATCCTCGGTGATTGCATTCAAAATATTTTTAAAATTATTTTGATTTTGCTGCCTTTGCTGTTATGCCCCGAACATGTAATTCTTTCTTTATAAGCAAAAAAAACTAACCCATAAAAACAAGTTTTTATTATACTCCCTTTCTCATTTAATCAGGTTTCGTATCTATACACGCCTCGGACTAATTATTAATTTGTATTGATTCCAATTTGAAAAAACCAGTAAAATTTCGTAATATCCAAAATTATACTATATTTATTAAATTGGATTGGATCACAAAAAATATTTTGTCCAAGTACAATATTAGGGTAAAGAGTAGATATCTTTTCAGTAAAGAAAGACAATCGAATAAGTATGTGTAAGCCGTGCGTATGAGGCGCATTGTTTCGTTGTGTTGGTATTTAAACCCATTTAAATACCAACATTTAAACAGCAACACCACGAAACAATGCACGGCTTACGCATACTATTTCGATTGTCTTTCTTAAATGGAAATAGGTCTACAAGCAAAAATTGAGAATAGTTATGTCTGCTAGTTATCATGAAAATCAATCCAACGATACGCACCATAAAGTTATATTCCTATTAATATTTAAGAAATTAAATTTCTAATTGGGTGTTCCCAAGAGAGTATAAAATATGTACAGAGGTAAACTAAACTAGTTCTTTGTGATAAGGGAATGAGTCAAAGTGAAATAATGTCTTCTCTCACGATTCTCTATGATACATTTATACAGCTTTTAAAGTATTTATTTTTAAAAATACGTTATGCTTTACAGGGGATTTTATTAAGTAAACAAAATACGAATTTCTAAAAATTTTGTTCCAATCCGAGTATTATAGAAATAAAAACGTATTTTTCTAATAAAACGCAACTTATTTATTAGGACCTCGTACTTTTTAAGAGTATTTATTTTTGACCTCCCGACGATTTTTTTAGAAATTTACAAAAAGTTATGGACAATTGCGAACATAGAATTTAGGTTTGTTCACGTATATTTATAGTGGTGATGTGTGTTCTTCGCTGAAAAAAGGTTTGCCGACTCTAAAATCTCCACTTTAATTCACAATACTTTACTGCAATTAAATGTTCAGACATATTAATATCCCTATAAATAGCACAATAGGGTAATTTCACATTTTGTTTAAAAGATAAATCTTAACTTTGGTTTAGAACATACGTTTACGAAAAAGATTTTTTTTAAATATGTATATTAACATAGAAAAACGATTTTTGAAAATCGCGATTTTAAACTCCGGCCAAAACGCTCATTTTCTCAAGTGACGTTAGGGAACAATTTTTACGTCTATCTGACGTTTAACGCACAATAGCACATTTACGTATTAAGAACGTAAGTTATTGGATTTTTCTTGTGAAAATCCGTCCTTCATTATTTTATATGTGTACTTAGATAGTTATTTTAATAAAATAGGACATAAATAGCATAGCAAAATCTATATAAAAACCATGCAAACACGAGTTAAAACAAAGCGAAGACGAACAGTGACCATAGAAAATAAACATATTACAGTGACAAATACCATAGATCAAAATAATATGGTTTATCCATAATTCTTACCATAAAAACGTCACGACCAATCATATCGCGTTTTAATGAAATCGTATTTTTTAAGATTTTTATTATAAAAATTATGAATGAAAACATTATCCCACACCATCCATCCTGAGTTGCAAAATATAATTTATTTTTCTGAGTCTATTTAATATATTTTCATAGATATCTATAAAATGTGAATTTACCCTATTAGATACAGACTACACGATTATAAAATACGCATTCGAAATTTTCCTTTGTAATTTTGATTATGTTTACTGTACAGCAATGCCTCGCTTCCAGAAAATTTACTTTGAAAGCTTTGTTATAGATTTTTTTATGTTCTTGTGAACTGCGAAGCCAGTTTGAGCTTGGTCGATGAATACCATGAAGGCATCATTAAATGTATCATGAGTCATTACTTCCAAAACTACTTAACGCGAAATGATATTTACGGTGTTATTTTAAAAAGAAAAATTATGTCGTATTATTTTTCACAGCCGGCTCGCTCTGTGTTTAATGTGAAATCTGGGTTTCAAACCTTCTATATTAACTTGTGTTTTTAGTAATTGTTTTGTCAAGTTATTAATGGAAATGAATAAAGCATTAAGTGCCGATTTTTTTTTGTATATAAGTACACAGAATAGTACTGTATGCCTTCACCAATACATTAATCACTACACTGTGTCAATTTACTGGTTATATGGGAAAGGGAAAAAACATCGCATAAGTATTGAGTGCAGCGTCATTTTTTATAAATAAGGCACTTAACGACATGAGTTTTTTTCTTTTTTTAATAACGGTTAAACAATATTAAACAGAATAATGGAGTATTAAAATAACTTACGTGAGGTACCGACGTGTACAAGTGTTGAAAATATTAGGTCCTTACATGTGAAATTGGCGTTTTGCCGTACTGGCAAATTTGATCTCAAATATCTTCTCTTTGGTTAGGAATTCCAAATCCAAAGATATACAGCTATTTACTCATGTATTTGTGTTTTGAAAATTATAATTCATTTGTTTTTTCCTCAATTGTTTTTTTTCTTTGCGTCACTCAGTTTACAAAATGAAAAACTTGAAATATCGCGTTATTTACGAGTACGAGTTCCACCGTGGCACTAGTGCTGCAGAAACGGCTCGAAGGATTAATGATGTGTATGGCGACGGTGCCGCAAAAGAAAACACAGTGCGTTTTTGGTTCCAACGTTTTCGTTCTGGAAATTTCGACCTGCAGAACAAGCCCCGTGGACGGCCGGAGACCAAAGTTGATAATGAAGAATTGAAGGCTATTGTGGAAGCGGATCCATCGCAAACCACATCCGAGTTAGCTGCAGGCTGCGGTGTTAGTGATAAAACTGTTTTAATCCACTTGAAGCAAATTGGTAAGGTGAAAAAGCTTGAAAGGTGGGTACCTCACGAATTGAGTGAAGCAAATCAACAAACGCGCGTTGACTGCTGCGTTGCATTACTCAACCGGCACAATAATGAAGGGATTTTAAATCGAATCATTACCTGTGATGAAAAGTGGATCCTGTACGATAATCGGAAGCGCTCATCGCAATGGCTGAACCCTGCCGAACCAGCCAAACCATGCCCCAAGCGAAAATTGACTCCAAAAAAGTTACTTGTGAGCGTTTGGTGGACTAGTGCTGGTGTCGTTCACTACAGCTTTCTTAAATCTGGCCAGACGATTACGGCAGATGTCTATTGTCAGCAACTGCAAACCATGATGGAAAAGCTAGCTGCTAAACAACCGAGGCTGGTTAATCGCTCTAGGCCACTGCTGCTTCATGATAACGCTAGACCACACACTGCACAACAGACGGCTACCAAATTAGAGGAGCTTCAATTGGAATGTCTAAGACATCCACCGTACTCTCCGGACCTTGCCCCAACAGATTACCATTTTTTTCGAAATTTGGATAACTTCTTGCAAAGGAGAAAATTCAACTCCGATGGGGCAGTCCAAACCGCCTTCAAATATTTTATTGATTCCCGTCCGAATGGTTTTTTTAGTAAAGGGATCGATGAACTACCTATGAGATGGCAAAAGTGCATAGATAGCAATGGTACATACTTTAATTAAATAAATATATTATAATAAAAAAAAATCGGCTTTATGTTCCTCCCATACTAAACGCCAATTTCATATGTAAGGACCTAATATTAATGAAAAGGTGTGTAAAATAGCATAAAGAGACTATATTCGCTTTTTACCTTGTATCATAAAATAAACATTCTGGCACTTAGTGCTTTGTTCACTTTCAGTATTCAAGTATTCACCGCTATGAGGTCTGAGTAAAACTAAGTTAAATGTTAAATTTTATTTGATAATAAAAAAAATTAAAGTCTTTTATCTCTGAAGGTATTGGCATGTTTTTAGTTATTTGAAAACATTTTCGACTCATAATTCAGGCAAAAATCAGCAATAACTGTGGAGGTTATGAAAGTAAAAACAGCAGTATACTATTGAAGTGGTTCTGAGATAAATACAAAAAACCGGTGACTGCTTAAAGAAATTTCTCTGGAACCTATTAAACCTATATCTGATTGGAAATGTATTTTTAAAAGCAATATAAGTTTTCCTCCTATGTACGTGTATAAATTAATATTTAGCGTTTAATTGTAGATATAGTTGCGTGTGAACATTGCTGATTTTGCTAATTACACAAATGGATTTCTTTCCTGTGTTGTTTCACTTTAGTATGAATTGGCCATTTTGTCACGTGACATCTCCTTGAGTGTTGATTGGTTGAAGTGGATATTGCTGGCTTTGCTTTTTAAATTGCGAAAGCAGTCTTTGTTTTTGATAGTAATTTTTCAACATGGTTTTGAAAGTTAAAAAAGCATCCGCCGTCTCAGGATGTCTCAAGATTTTGGTCTGAAGAACGATGCATATTGAAAACAAAGTCAAGATACACATGACATGTGCGCGACGTTGTCACTGTCCGCCTCCTCAGAACATTCGTGTCGGAAATGCAGACATAATGAAAACCTGCGAAATAGAGGACACAGCACGATGGAGTAGATCCAGGAGGAGATTCTGGAGAGATCGTAGCCAGGATGGAAAGTAACAGACTCGTGCATACAGCAGCGAATGAAATCCGAATGAAATGCCCACCTGGAAGACTACTGAAAAGATGAAGGGATAGCTGGACCTCGTCGTCCCAGGAAGCGTAGTTTTCTGTACCACACATCAAGATACCTATTAAAAGAAAAAGAAGAAGAAGATTTTGAAAGGGATAGAACAATATTTCCTATACAATTTTGAATTTAATTCATTCCCAATAAGTTTTTTTGGTGACTGCATTCAAGGCATTTTTTTTGGATATTATAATATACCATTTTGCGTAGAATTTTGAATTTATGTATCGGTTTTCTCACTTTGTAGCTTGAACATTCAATGTGCGGAGCCCGGCATAGGTTTTCATCGATAGTCAGCCCAAGATATCTTGTTTCCATCTTTTTATCGATTGTGTCACGGTTGCATATAAGATTTATGCTTGAAATACATGTGTGTGTTTTGATGTTGTTTGGGATGAGGGGATTCTCTATTTTTTTTATCGAAAAGGCCAAGTATTTTTCTTTATCATGTTAAATTATCTTATTTTTATTCCTTATGTACAATGTCTAAAAAGTATATTTCTAATGTGTAGTCTTTCTTATATTTGTGTTTTATTTCTTATGCGCAATATTTGAAATTTTACTTCTAATATTTGGTCTTTTGTAACGTTTAAACTTAAAAAAGAAATTGTACAGGTAGTTGCTTCAGAACAGACCTTGTCTAGTGAATCAACTACGTTCATTTATATGTATAAATTCATACGAAATAAATAAATATAATCATGTACTATTTATTGTTGACACGCTCTGTTTCATCCTGTATACATTATTAATAATAATGTATAATATAACTGACATCACGAAGTGTTCTTTGTATGGACCACAGGAATAACTATGCATTAAATTCACCACTAATACGCATGCATTGCATTGGAAACGAATTCTCGAAATTTGTAAACATTTTTCGTTGTAGAAGCATACCCGAGTAAAGAAACACTATAAACCAATAGAAAAAATTAAATTTTAATGGACTAAATTTTACTTATGTTCCTTTCCTTTCTTCCTCATGTTGTTTATTCCCATATATGTTGATCATTGCTATTGTTAAATAATTTTATACTTTATTTTATATTGTTTTAACATTTATTGTTATTCCTTTATTATGGTATTCCCATATATATTGATCATTTCTATTGTTAAATTATTTTATATTGTTTTTACATTTATTATTATTCTTTTATTATGTTATTTCCATATGCATTGATCATTTATATTGTTAAATTATTTTATACTGTTTATTTATATTGTTTTTACATTGCTACATTTATTTGTTACATTTCATATCTTTCATTTATCTCAAATATGTTTATTTATATTATATTTTTTAAATAAATTATTTACAATCCTTATATTAGGTATATAAAAATCTTATTAACTTTCATGTACTGTAAAACCCCACTAGGGCGTCGATTAATAATAAATAAATAAATATATAAATTTGCACATTTTTGACTAGCTACATTATCAATCATTGTTATCTTTTCTGGTATGCGCTTCACTTTACAGGGAGCATTGCTTAGGACAAATAATAGGCCAATAATATACACGAACAAGTGATACACCGGTGTGTAACGCGGCAAGGGCTGTTTGGAAACTAGGCCGTGTCACGTGACCCGGTCCCGGGAGCTACTAACGCGTGTCGGTCACGTGACGATGTTCGCACTCGGCCGTGCCATGGCATAATTGCGGGAAGCGGCGGGGCTTTGGAGGGGGAGGGGGTGGGAGCCTTCTCATGTACTTTATCTCTGCTGAGGGTGAAAAAATGCACTACAATGCGAAACTACCCCAAATATTGTGTCGATGGTAAAGCTTACTAGATTTAATTATTATTTTTATTCACAAAATTAATCTCACTAGGAAACATACCTATTTCGATATGAGTCATCTATGCAAGTCGGTTCGAAGTAACTGAAGATGGTGATCTCCATGACCCCCCGCCCTCTTGACCGTTCTCCTCTAATTAAATATTATTTTTTCTTGTATTTAAATACAAGAATAAAAAATACCGCCGCTGCCTTAAAAATAACAACTTCTCTGAATTCTGCAACCATTATTTTAAGTCACAAATTAAAACTACTCCGCTCGGTTCCTCATAAAGGCTGGATAATGAGTAATTAGTAATGAATGAAAATTAAATGCACTGAAAAAAAACCTTTCAAATACTAAAAAATTAAAATCTGAGAAGAAACTTATGAATTTTTATAAGTTATGAATCAAAATTATGAATCACATTTCAAAATATTTCACCAATCTTAGACTTGTTTCCGTTAATGACCAAAAAGCCCTCCCTACTACGCGGCTTCCTGCCCTACCCTAAAAGATTGACGAAAATTATGTATTTCAGTTAGTTATTAATGATGATGAGAGGAACTGCTCCTCTCGAAACCACAGTATCGATAGATAACTCTAACACTGCGAGTGTAGTACACAAAGTTTTAATAAATTTTATATTTGAAATTAAAATACTGCATTACGAAGTGACTGCAAAATCATCCAATGATATTTTCCGCCATCTTTGCCGGCATCCTGCAGATCTCAGCGCTGTCACCAGAGAAGTGCCTGTAGCTTTTTCCACTTTGCTGGTTCGAAGAGGAGTATCTTCCCTTTCTGATTGATGTACATGTTGACATCTTTGGGCAGAATCAATAATTCAGTAGAATATCAATATTCATCTATTACTATCTTACTTACCTTACGAGCATACTTACCTTACATCAGAGGTCTTACTGACAAAATCAGCAGGGTGTTGCTGAAATTAAAATAAAAATAGTTTTCAGCCCCCATAGTTCAATCTCATGTTAGGTAGTGTGAAAGACAACATACCGTTCGAGCCTCCAGGTGTATACAGAATGCCTTGCGATTGTGGAACGTTCTACATAGGATAAACCAAATGCAATATTTGCAACAAATGCAACACGATTGAAAGAACATATTGGAGCAATTAAAAATAACAACTCCAGTATATCGGCAATCTGCGAACATGCATCCAAAGGGAATCTCTGTCACTTCATCAGATTTAACAAGACAAAAATCTTATCAACAGAACCGCACCTTATACCCAGATTAGTAAAGGAGTCTATTGAAATATACAAACATCCCAATTTCAATAGAGATGGCAGTTACAAACTATCAAGTATTTGGCGCCCTGTTCTTTGGACATTGATTCAACCTTTGAGTTCGCCGACGTAACGAGTACATATTGCACACTGGCGACCTCTATCGGAGAAGAAGTGAACACTCCACAAAAAAGTGCATGTGATTTACGCCCTCGGAAGCAGTAATCAGTCCGCCCTCTACCTCCACGGGTAAAGATCGTCCGTCTGATGACGTTGAATACGAATTCAACGAAACGTCGAGAATCGTATCTCGGGAAAACAATCGGTTCGTGTAAAATATCCGCAACCAGTTACAGTTAAATTCATCGTATTGACAATCATCATTTTGACAATCACAATAAAATGTTTCCACTTGTAGTCTGAAAATATGTCTATATTGCTTTGCGATTAAGAATATTTATACGTTCTGATGAATAATAGAAAGAAGTATCAGGTATTCGCATTAAAGAAAATTTAATTTAATTTAATGCGTATTGGGGTGATTGTAATGGTAACCGTTAATTTAATTTCGCAAATAATATTATGTACATAAAGATAACCGTTTATAATTGTATAAAGTATCATTCAATTATCGATTATTCTACCATTAGATAGTTGTATCGTATGTCAAATAAAATCTAGTAATTCAAGCCAAATCTACCATAAATAATAACAAACTCATCCTGAGTCGAGGGTCATATATTTTAGTAAATGGATCGATTTTCGCCTTAAAGCCATAAACAGGGATAAAACATGAATGTTAAAAATATTTAAATTTTTATTTCGCAATTAACAAAACCAAACTCACGCCAATTCCGTTTTGTAGCCCAAACACTTGCATGCCGACCCGCGATAAGAAGGACCACGAGAAGCAAGCACGTTAACCGCTCAGAGCACACGTAAGGGACCTAACATTTTTATACTCCCCATAAAACCCACCCTGAACGAAGGCCTAACCTGTTGAGGCTAGCAGGTTCTTCAAGATACGATGACTTCATGCATTTGCTAGTCAAACAAAAACATGTAAAGCAGACTACCAACGTACCGAAATGCAAAAGGTCATGTGTGTGTCACTTTCTGTGGTGGTTTTACAGCGGGAAGTGCTACATTTGCATTAAATATATTTTTATTTAAATTGAGTGCAATGCATTTTACAATAAGATTATGATATAACGAATACGAAAATTTTAATATTTTATCATCTTCATATTGTCACGGGTCGTGGCTGCATGGCTGACACAAATGAAAACACTGGAAACTATTTAGCGATTTATTAATTTAAATTATACTATTTCCCAATACAAAACTCATATATAAACACTTAATTTTTGCTAAGAATACCTTATTTAACATTCGTTAGAACATTCATCCAATTTATTCATTTATTGCAATTATTTATTTCGCCACATAGGTAAGGACTCGCTCGATTATTTCGTTGCTATCTATCGCTCCGAAATTCATGACTGGGCACACCTGGCCGTCGTCTCACAACTCACTTGGCACCAAACCATCTGTTAAAACAAACTTCCCCGCTATTTTCACCCAAACGCTGTTTTTTTCGAATATCCTAGATTATTATTTTCCTTTCTAATTTTTAGGAGATGGTTCCCGTCGCTTTTATATAAATATTCCAGGCGTTTCCTGAATATTATAGATAACTCTAGATTGAAATAGACCTTCTCGATCCTTTTATAGTAAAATGAGCTTTCATTAAAAATTAAAAAGTATAATAGTTGAAAATTAAAAAACTGTTAAATTACATATTGTTACGGTTTCGCCGCAGTGCGCAAGGTATATTTAATTCACTCGTCGTCTATCACACGATCTATGATTCTCACCGTCTGTAATTTTTAAAGATCCCATTTCTCGAAAATTCTGGTATAATTTTGTGCATTCAACCGGCTTCCAGACCTTTCTAAAATCTTTTAAAATAATTCAAACCGTTCGAAAACCCAAGATGCCGGGTAGCTCCTTTCATTTTAGAATCTTCTGACAATATTTTAATTTTTTGAGTACAATACCTTTATCATTTATTACTCACATGATCACCTTTTATGTATCTAAGCATTTATCATATCTGTTCACCCGCTTTTATTTCTCGCTGTTGTAGTCATCCACTGCCAGTCCATTTAAACTTTAAAAAAATGTAAAAATCACTCATCTAGACGCGACTTACACTAAATGTGTCTTGTAACCTGAGTGCATCCACCATAAATAAGTGTAAGTACACTGTGGGTAACTTTTGCCCCTCTTGTTACACATTACAGGCCTCTACATGCTTGTCACACACCACACGACACTTGCATACATCATAAGATATATTTTATTAACTCGGTAGGAAAAATATACTTAGATGAATTAAACGTTAAATCAGTTGCTTGTATCATTTTGCTACAGCGCGCTATTAAATTTTCACGAAAATCGAATTCGTGTTAAGATAAATTTTCCCAAATTAATTAGAAAGACAAACAGAAAAATCAAATCCATGAAAAAATATTTTGCTGCTACCGGGATTCGAACCATGGATCTCCTCCTATCCGGGGCAGGCGCGTTATCCAATTACGCTATAACGGCCTCTTAGATTTTCGTGAATATATCGACATAATCTGTAAGTGTCATTTATTAATTGATTAAAATATATTATCCATTTTTAGATCAATCCACTTTTTCTCGTACGGTAGGCACAAACTACTTTGTGTAATTGTCGCTAGGGGATGCCAGAATTAACCGTTTAATTCATTTTTTCATTTTGGACAAAAACACATTCTTATTATGAATTTACAATTGTTTTCTTAACAAAGTTCTGTGAAATTTAAGTTTAACCAAGAATTTTTCCTATTCTGTAAATTTTGTTTCATGCCATCTTCGAATCTCTTCTGAGAACTATTTAAATTATATGCAAATCTGATATCATCTTCCATTGAGTGCATAAGATTTCTTCCCATCGTTAGATCAACTTAGCATTTTGATCTATTTCCGTCGATTTGATCTGTCTGATACATTAAATAATATAGTCGGCGATCTATATTCAATGCTGGAACTCATATTTAGTAAGAGGAAATATCGCGATATTTTTCCACTTCTAAGAGAAGCCTTCAATGGCTCAGAATCCCAAAGAGGATTGCCTATAAAGTATGCTTGATATTATAAAATTAATAGCAATTATTTTACCAAATAAGAGGAGAAATTTCAATGAACAAATGCACTTGAAGCTACAGTTACGGCAGTTAATAAATTTCCCTCTTCTAAAAGATTGCCTGCATTCGTTAAGAACCCAAGAGAGAAATCGACTATAAAAATAAGTAAAATTGAGTAAAAAAACATTAACCGTGTTTCTTCTATGTGATTTTTATTATCATTCTATATTTTACTACACCAGTTTGTGTAGTGAAATATAGTTGTGCAGTTTGAGAGTAGGTAACATTAGATACTGACAAAATGAGATAGAATCTCTGATTTAGAGGTAGTTGTAACGGGAATATGGAAGGAAGAGGGGTAAAGTAAGTGAAATAAAAAGTGTTAAACAAATTAATACCCGAATTCGTTTTTTTTTTTAATTTCTTAATATTTAAAATTATTCATTCTATTACCTTAACTCATAACGGGATGGAGAACTGTGCATGAATGAAAATAATGATTCTTATTCATGATGTGGTTCACGGATTCAGAAAATTTATTACTAGTTAAACAAAGACGAAGCTCTTTTATTCTGACGTTGGAATTTCTACAAATTTGACCGAAGCATTTAGTATTATAATCTCAGGATGAACATTTTTAAATTCCGCTTTTTTCTAAATTGTAAATTGTATTTAACAATTTTTAAATGATTCTGATACTCTCTAAACTTGAGTAATTAAATAGAAAATTATTATTTACCTCACGTTCAAGTAATACCTTATGTTTTTTACCCAATTTAATCTCACTCCAGACCAGCAAGTTAGTCTCATTTTCATAGCACAAGGGTTAGCACACTTAGTTCGAAAATAGTAAGAATATTTTATGTGACACGTATTCCGTGTTTGCATCTCAATTAAAAAAAAAATCCAAACACCAATTCCATCTAAAATAAAAATAAGTATCTATCCCAAAAGAAACAATGTATATATGATATGTGTGTATGAGAAATTCTAATGGACTAGAACATTCTATGTTCTGCAGATTTGGCATTTAGTAAATTGCTAGTGCCTATGTTCGTACTATTGTTACTTAAGCAAAACTTGGTGTATAGTGTAACGCGTGGCAAGCACGTAAGAAAGGCACAAGGTAGTATGAAGCGGTACTCACGATTGGTGTATTCATAGATTTATTCCGATATTTATTGCGATTAAAATGTATAGCTTACAAGTTAGTTGAGGATTCAAAGCTAAACATGTGTAAATTACGGTAAAAAAGTAACCCATAAAAACCAAGTTTTTACAATACTCCCTTTCTCGTTTTCGGGATTCGTGTCTACCATATGCGTCGGAATCTCCATACAACTTACTGAATTGTATGAAAAAAACATTAAAAATTTTAAAAATCCAAAATTATACCATAATTATTTTTTCATAACTATATTTTGATAAATCTTTTTGATCGTCGCTACGAGTCTACTTGCAAAGTTTCAGCTCGATTGGATCACGGGAAAAGGGTTAAAGATCGATCCAAAGTTTTTTGTCAGACAAGCAATCAATCAATCAGACGCCACGAGTTAATATAAAGAGAGTAATAAAATTATTTAAAGAGCGGGATAATGGCACGCGGAGAGAACCCGTGCCAACTACATGGTATTGGATTAGTCACACTACGCCGAGAAAGTGAGCTCTTGCTACTGGTCGTGGACTCACCATTCCGATAGGCATGATGAGAGTATTAAAGAATTAAAGAATAAGTGATTTTAGAGAAGAAAATATTTTCAAAGGATTCTAAAAAATGGTTCAGTTTTAATATACACATTGAGATTAATAAGATTTTCAATAAAATAAAAATATAAAATGTCTAATGCGCCATTTTAACTGAAACATCGGTCAGAGCGAATGACGTCACGCCTCAGCACCCATCACCGTGTCTTTGAACCGTTGCCATAGACACAGTGCAATGTATACCGAGACGACGTCGCGTAGACGAAATTTTCGAAAGTCGATGAAAATGCAATTATTTGAGCAAAAGCTTAGTTTATTACTGAAATAATGTTATTTTCGGTAATAGTAGACGTGTACTTACTTATAGATTGTTATTTCAAAATCTGTCATCATGCCTATTATAACAATTTCGTTGTATATCCATCCGTCCATCGTAACTTCGTGTAACGTGCGCAACTTCTTTATAGTATTAGTATTTAAAAAAAATATTAATAAATAAATATTTATTCGTTAGGAACCGACATGTAAAAGTACAGTCATTTTTGACGAGTTACAGCAAGTAGAAGTATAAAAGTTTTACAATATTCACGCAAGATTACATAGACTATTCACATTACAAAGTACACCTATGTGAGATATTATAAAAAATATTAATTAAGGGCATATAACCAGGATATTTTCTGTTTAAGTACATATTCACAACTAGTGTTTGGTTGATATTGGCATGTGATTTATACTCAAAAATAACTCGCGATTTATTTTTAATAATCAGAATTAAAGCATTTTTACAAAATTACGTAAGAGCTTTTAGAAGTTGTTAGCTATGAACTTTCACTTAAGTCCTATGTAATTAACAATAAAAATGATTAATTGTTTAAGGTTTTTTTAAAGAAAAATATTAAAAGCGGATTGATTTCTTAATGTTTTTTTATAGAAAAATATTTAAAAGTGTCAATTTATAACCCTTCTAATGCGTGCTTAGCAATGACTTTAAGGGCTTTCAAGATAACGTTTATGTTTTGCTGAAATGGGAATAGTATTATGAAAGGCTGAAGAGGTTTCAAAAAAGGCAATTTAATTTAATACTAATTTATAACTTTGGTTTAGTTATAGTCAGTTCATTGGACAAACAATTTTTCTTTAAATTCTAAAATCCTAATTTTTAACGTATGGTAATTACGATCATAAAAAAATTATAATTTTTTAAAGAAAGATTGTCTTTTTTTCATACCAAAAGTTATGCAAAGTAGATAAGCTTGCTTGTTTATCAATGACAAAATTATTTTTAAAAATTATGACGAAATTAGAGTATTTTCAAAATATGTAGTAGGAATATATTGATGTGACACGTATTCCGTGTTCACGTCTCTATTTAAAAAAATAATTTTAATAAAAAAATTATATTAATTTGAGGAAACTTTGTATAAGGCACACTTATTGTTTTTAAACGTCTACCGGTTTCAATACCGAACAATATCTTTTTCAGGACAAACACACAATCCTGACGAAGGTACAGTTCAGTATAGAAACCGGTAGATGTTTAAAAAGTATGGGGTCAGTGTGGTTTATACAAATTTTGTTAGTTTTCTCAAATTAATAATTATGTCCAACCACAAAATTAACGCAAAACAATAATCAAAAATATAATAAAAAATGTACAGTTTAATATTTTTTTAAATACATCTTTTTTTTTCCAGACCTCGTGTGTTATATGTAGATGTATTGCGCACATATCTTTATGATATATATTTTTTTGCTTTTCTTCTTGTCTCTTCCCCTTTTTACTAAGTACATCTGTCCTTTCCTTCCCATTCCTGATTCCCCTTTTACCTTTAATTCTTTGAACTTTTTTTTGTATATTGTTAAGTTATTGTTGCTATATTTTAATACATAATATTCTAACTCTGAAAACTTGTAAGATGGTCTCTGTAGGTACTTTTTAATATTCATGTAACCAGATTTTTATTTTAAGTGTTAGTTTCTCGTAAATGTATAAATAAATTTTGAAAAAAAACTCATGTAACGTTAAAATTTTACACGAAATTTATATTTTTAAAACAATAGAAGAGAATTTATAGCTAACCTTAGAGGTATTGCAAAGTGGTAGAAAAGGCTGAGTCAGCTAAGTCGGCAGATTCTTCGTAAATAAAATTCTCTAAAAGATTTACAGTCTGAAACCGGTTGAACTATCAAAAGAGAATATGGAAGGTTAAAGAACTGCGAACATTGTACGACTCTTCAAGTACGCTGGAAAGAAAACAAGGGTGAGCCAAGCAACCAGAAAAGACGAATTCCACAAAACGCACAAGGCTGTAGAATTTGACCAAAGAAAGGGCCGCGACAAAGGTGGATGAAATATCAAGATGACCCAGCAAGACGAAAGAATGTCCGACAGATTAGATCACAAGGATAACGTCCAATACAGGTTTTGCAAAAATTCAGCCAATGAATAAAGGAAGATTACTGAAGACCCAAACAACTTTTCTGTTAAAATATTTTTTTTTAAATATGCAAATCAAATAACAAAAATAATCATCCACATTTTGTTAATATAAAAGATGCTAAATAAGGAAATGTCTAGAATTTAAAAGGATTTTTAATATTTGAATATCAGGTTTACATTAATAAGTTTTTAATTAATTTAATTATAACAACAAAAAATATTGCGAAATCAATGTAAAATGTAAACAAATTATTTTTTATTTTAACACATATTACAATAACTGAAATTGCCAGTTTTGTTAATCTATTGACCTGTGATCTCTAATTGCTGAGAGTCTGTCAACTTAATTCGCTTCAGTTTGTCGTATAGGGCAATTAAATTTAACTTTCGCAACAAATAAAATTATCGCGAAACCATGATGTGTTTGTGCTAGCTTGTGAACAGCGTTATCTAGTAACGATGTTTTCATTAGCCTTGATTTAATGCTACTAACTGTTAGATGTTAGTAACGGACATTGTTACATAGACAATTACGTATTTTGATTTTATATTTATGTCATTGTTTCTCTTGTTATTATTTTTATATAATTTTATGTATATTTATTAAAAATCTGGTCACGAACATTCAGAAACTTTACAATAGTATATCGCGGAAAACTCAAAGAAAAAAACTTGGAAAAAAAAGAAAGAGAAATTGTGTTAATCCAAAATTAGTTTTTTCATCCATACGTTCATTTCAAATTAGATATTTATCCGAGAAATTCATTTTACATTGGTTAACAAATTAATAATTATTGTAAAACATTTTTCGTTTTATTTTAAAATGGATATTGGCACTTGAATTATTGAATTTTCGTTACTGGTTTTGATATAATTATTAGTTTTTAATAGCTACGTTTGGAATTAATATATATATGTATATATAAATATTATACGAGATAGTAAATTACTAATATTCTTCAGTTAGTAATCGCAGGACAAGATCACGAGTGCTTTCGTTGAAAGTAAAAAAAAAAGAAGAAAAATAATATATATGCTTAATATTCTTAACAATTACAATACATTAAATTACTAGTAGCTTGATGGTGTGAGGTTATGACTCTCCTAATAATCCAAAAAAGTAGCTTGTCGGTGCAGTGGTCATGGTGCTCGTCTAGTGATCTGGTGGATTGGTTTGGTCTGGTGGATCTCTTAGTTTGAGAATACTAAGAATATTGATGCGACACGTATTCCGTGTTCGCATCTCTATTTAAAAAAATGGTCGGTCATTTGAGCCACATTCCAGGACACTAGCAAGTCAGTCATATTTTCAAGCACAAGCGTTTAGCTTAATTTTAAATTAGTAACAATATTGATGCGACACGTATTTCGTGTTCATGTCTTTCCTTTAACAAAATCGTAATGATATTTTAACCGGTTACATAATAACCGTTATTTGAGATTGGTATCTGATTATATTGATGAATGGAAATTGATTTTTCGCATTTTGAAGGACACAACAGTTATATCTCAGTTATCAATCGGATATTAAATAACAGTCCCATGTATAACCGATAAAAATAAGGATTCAACCTTCACTAAAATACATATTCTGATCAATTTGGTAGCGATTGTACATCTAAAATGCTACTCCAAGTAAGCACTTCAAATTTACCCCTTTAAGTTAATGTTAAAAAATAACGAATTAGGTGTTGAGCGAATATTTTTAGATGAAAGTGTTTAGATTAAAAAATATAAAATATTTTTATCGTATGTGATTTCTTTATCTCCATCTTGTGACGTCACGAGGACAAAGCGTGACACGAGTAAGCAGTGTGGAAACTTACCTTCATATTTGAAATATTTCAATTATAAATATAATCACATAAAAATCTTGCAGTCAAGGTTATTTTTTACCAACGCGGAATATAAATTAAAAATTCCAACAAAAACCCGAATGCTCGGCTTAATAATGTCAAATCGCAAATCAGATAAGCCTCGAGCCTCGCAGGCGATATTTTAACCCACATACCCTTAACTACCGACCCCAAACTGTTCGTCTTAATTTAGAGGACACCTACATGAATAAAAAAATCCGTGAAAGCCTCCTAATTAAATTACGATCCTGTCTTAACCGCTGGCCAGGATTTGCAATTTATGTGCGAACACAGCGTCCGTCATGTTCTCGCTTGTTAGAAATAACTCTATTTTAAAATAATATGAAACAGAAATAAGCAACAGTGACATCCGGTTGTTGACTGTTTCCAAGGTAAATTTGCGGAACTCAGTAAGAACAGGCATATGAATAAAATACTTGGTTTATTATTCTAGTCCTTTAACCTTTCCTGATCGGTGTTGTAAACTGATTTGACGTTGCCTCTAATTATGCGAATATCTCTGTAAATATAATAAATATAGAGTTCAAATTTTAGGTTAATTTTTTACTCATGGCACTGTATAGTAGGGTAATTAATGTACGAAAAAAATTATTTTGAATTGTAATAATGAAAAAAGTTGTTAAATGACGTATTTTAAGTATTTACATTCATAACGATTAGACATCTTTTGTCTCCGGATTGACCTTCAAGTTATGAAAAATTAAGAAAAAATCCAATTATTTATCTTTACACACATGCATAATACCAAATTTTTTTTTTTTTCAAATTTTAGGAAATCACTTTGTAGCACCATTTTTATACATAAATAAAAACTTAAAAACATTATTAAATCGAATGTTTCTGGAGCTAAGCTCCCTTCTTCAGGACAACTAATATGACAATATACAATAATTATGAACATTAATGTGGGAGGGGTTAAAAAGGGGGCGTGGACACAAAGTAATTAAATGAAAGTAGACAATAATGTGGTGAGAGGTTCCGTTCTAAAAGTATTTTTGAAAAATAGAAATTAATTATATTGGAAAAATATCAAGATAGGGTAAGTGGTAAAATGAATTTGATTATTGATTATATTTATGTTTTGGTTAACATATTTCCTTATTTCAAGAATTTCAAGATTTTACAATTGAAAACCACTAGTATCAGTATGTAGTAATTGAACACCACTATTTACTTCAAAGGAGTGGATTACATTTAATTAATGATTAGCGAATTCAGAGTAATGGTATATGTATTATGTATTATATGTATTATAGAATATATACTGTTCTTATTATCCACATTTTATAGTTATATACTTAATTAATTAATCTTATAGTCATATATTATTTTGTTTTATATCTTTATTATTTTTTGTTGTCACTATATTGTTCAGCTGCTCATCTCGGCACAGGTTCTTCCTAGTGGGATGAGCGGCTCCATCTCATATGTCATGAAACAAGACAAAGATAAATAAAATAAATAAATTATGTTTGATGGCCGCAAAAAAAAATTGTTGCTATGTACACATCTTAAATGTTCCTTTAATAATGTAATGTACCTTTGTTTTATTTTTTTATAACAAAACAACAGGAATAGGAAAAAATTCCTTAGTTTTACTTTCAGTGACACTTTATAAGTAATTAGCTACAAAATAATCTTTGCTCTCAAATTGTGGCATTACACTACAAGGTGTTATTTTAAATTTACGGTTAAATATTTTTTTATTAATATGTTAAATTTACTTCTATTTTAAGCAAGAATAGACTGCGTACGGTGTGCATAAGCGATACTTTATGTCACCTGACGTCACCGTTACATTACTGTATAGCGTGAAACGGTCATATAACATTGTTTCTGTCTCACTTAGATAGCGCTTAAATATACATTGACATGTATCAGTACACAATCTTGAAAAGCCATGGCACAAAAAGTCGGTCTGTACCGACTAGGTATGTTTTGTAAGCAAGAAAGTTTATTATTTAACTACAGACTTTCTCAGAGAGGCAAGATTTGTTTTCTTCTTTGGTGTCTCGTTTCAAAATACCTCCAAGACGAAAGACGAAAACCTTCGAAACTTGCTGAGTTCCATAGCAAATATGTAAACATAATAAAACAGAGCAACTGAGTGTTTTTGTTTTTCGGAATTCGCCATCAAAATACAATTACAATTTATCTGAAATAATAAAATATACACAGAAAATATAAGTAAATACGCTGAAGCAAGTAGTAAATGAATGAAAATCTTTTTAAAATATGTTTTTAATTCAAATACTGCTTCAGTGATTTTTAGAAATGTTCATAATAGAACCCAAGAAAGGGGAAATACCGTTAATTTTATGCCCTTAATTTTTATATAATTTTTTACTTGAATACTTCTGTGCAATCGCCTAAATACTAGCCGTCATATAGGTAAAAAATTTAATTCATATTTCTCATAAAATTTGCAATAACGGTATATATTTTATTTTACTTTATGTTATTTTATTTTATTTTATTAATTTTTTTTTTATTTTTTTTTTTTTATATGGTACATTATATAGTACATTACCTACCTTATTAATACGATAACTGTTATTATGGCAATCATATTTTTGTCATCATGATGTTGGTATAAACTTCCTTTGCGTGCGCAAAATTAAAACTGTTTCACACGAAACTGTACATATATGTACATTGTGCTAAAATCACACAAGGAGTTTGTTTTTTTAATTGTTATATTAATAATCGTATGCCAATTTCAGTAGAGTTCTTTTTGAATTGAAGAATGTAATTCATTTGCAAAGTAATATTGACATTTGAAAAAATGTCTATATTACATTGCAATAAAGAGTACTAAGTAGTCCGAGACAACGACTGTTCAAAATTTATAATCTTTGTTTTTTTCACTAATTTAATAATGCAGAAAGATTATCAACAATCTGGCAAAAAAATCTAAACGCAATTAAACGATCTAAAAACAATCTAAACGCAATTAAACGATCTAAAAACAATCTAAACGCAATTACTATAAAAAACAGTAATAATAATAGCAAGACCTGGTCCGCCATATATAAAATACAAGAGTTACATACAAGTAATAGTAAAGCAGAAGAAGATAAAAAATACACGTTTTATATAAGCAATGTGAAAGTTCTAAAATAATAAAAACAATAAAATTCTAAAGTAATAAGAAAATGATTAAGGCGATCGTCTAGCAGAATGAGCAAATTTCACAATTTTTTCTCATATCTTCTCTTGCGTTTTTTATCTAATTTTTGTATGGAAATATCTCATTTTAAAATTTATTCATCAGGTTACATATATTTTAAATACGAATATTTTGTTAAAATGTCACAAACTAAATTATACAATTGATTAATAAATTATCAAACCTTCGATGTTTTAAAAATGAAGAAAATTACTCCACTTTGACGGCCTTTTGTGACTGAATGGCCTGTTGAGATGTCTTTTTTATTCAATAATATTATAAAGTATACGTTTACCTTAAATTTATTACAATTATTGCAAAATCTGTTAGTATATTCACATGCAATTTATGTTTTAAAAAACACTATTTTTTAAATTATTTTTATTTTTTGTGTATTTTTTTCAATCCTTTTTAGATAGTTTTTAACTTTTTTTCTTTAATATATCAAAGGAATAGACATTATTATTTTAAAATTAATACAAGAAAAATAAAAAAAATTATTCTCGATTTCAGATTTTAGCTATTCACTGCACTCAACGCACTGCGTATTGTGTCATAAATACGTTGTGTCTTGATTAAATATATAAAATCGGGAATATCGTCAAAGATTATGATTTTTTTTGTTTTTAATATAAAATTATAATATTTATTCTTTTGACTATTGAAGTAAAAAAGTTGTCATCCATGTAAAAAGAGATGAAAAAACCTACAAAAAAATAAAATATTTTTAAAAAACAGTATTTTTTAAAACATAAATTGCAAGTAAACAAACTAACAGATTTAGCTATAATTGTAATAAATTGAAGATAATTGTTTACTTTGTAATATTATTGAATAAAAAATACATCTCAACAGGCCGTTCAGTCATAAAAGGCCCACAAAGTGGAGCAATTTTCTTCATTTTTAAAACATCGAAGGTAACATGGTAATTTATTAATCAATTATATAATTTAGTTTGTCATATTTTAATATAATAGTCGTATTTAAAATATATGTAACCTGATGAATAAATTCAAAAATGTGATATTTCTTTACAAAAATGTGATAAAAAACGCAAGAGAAGATATGAGAAAAAATTGTGAAATTTGCTCATTCTGCTAGACGATCGCCTTAATAATGTCACCACAAAATAATAAGAACTAAAAATAATTATTTATGAAATAATTTAAGAGAAGATACAAATTCTTGTTATAATACAGATCGTTACAGCATTATGTGTTGGCTTCTGTTTGAATGATTTTACTCCCTATATACAATGTCTAAATGTATAATTCTTTAATATATAGTCTTTTGTTTGTGTTTTATTTCTTACACACAATATATAAATCTTATTTCTAATATTATATATATATATATATGTGTGTGTATATATATATGTAGATGTATATGAGTGTATATTTGTATGTATGTGTGTATATATGTGTATTATATATATTATATCTTGCTAATGTTCAAACTTTAAAAAAAAAAAACTGTACAGGTAGTTGCTTCAAAACAGACATTGTCTAGTGAAGCAACTACCTTCATTTATATGTATAAATAAATTTAAAATAAATAAATAAATAAAAAATTATGTCCCGTGATTGTTCTCGTGTATACAGATAGCATACATCAAATATGCAGAAGAGTAGTTTATATGAGCGTCATCAAAATTACTTTGTCGTAGCGATTGATAAATATTTTTGGAGGACATCACTGCTTGACCGGGGCGAAGTCTGAACTTCGCAATCAGTGAATGACACGCACTATTGTTTTAAATACATTCTTTTAAGTCGCCAATAAATATGGCAATCAGGTCATTTATTTTTGTAAAGCATAAAAATCTCTTAGCGACGCTTGTCTGTAAAAGGTGACCCCATTTATGCTGGCGAACCAATCTGAGGACCACTTTATCACAAAAATAATTAATATAAACACGTGACAAGGTGACGGCATTATAGAAACTATTAATATTAACCGTCGGTTCGTGACTGCGGGGCATAAATATTTTGCAATCTCAAATTTCAATTTATGGCTTAATTTCAAATCTCGAGGCAATTATTACACAATATTTTTATTCCAAAATTTTATGTTATATTAGACTATCTTAAATAAGATTCCTTGAGAGGTGACCTTCAAATAGGCAACATCAGGGAGCTACACCACCCTGGGAGCCTGAGATTTTGGTAGAAATGGGGTAAATTTTTTACAAGAAAGTGTTTTTTATATTTTTTATTTGCGTTTATATAATACTTAAAAACGGACATATTATTTTATTTGAAAAATTTTGAAACACGATTTCATTCATTTACTTAGGTTAAAAATTTATCTGTTTTGTTTATATAATAACAGCATATTTAATTAAAAAATATATTATTTAAATGCTTGTTTTAAATTGGCTACCGCAAATCAAAACAAAAGTGTTCAATTATAAAAAATGCAAATAAGTAAAAGTATTTGTAAATAAAGCTTCGTTGTATAATTACAACAATGACCATAGCATGGTTATGGAATTACGCAATATCAAAGTTAAATAAAAAATGAAAACCCTGAAAAAATCCAATTTGAATGTTTTCCAATTAGAATTGGAAGGTTTTTATCTCTTTATTTGACTTTTATTAAAGGGAATGAAATTTTCAAATATTTTCATAAATATTCAAATATACGTTACTTTAATGATAGTTCAATGTTTTGCAAAAAATTAGTCAGAAATATTGAGAAAAAAATGCAAACTTTTATATTGCATAACTCCATAACTATTGATATTAGGTAATGGTTGCTCGGACATTTTCGACTCATTATCAAGGCAGCAATCCACCTGTTAAGTATCGCGGACTATCTCTGTTACAGCATGTATTTAAATGTTACAGCATTATTTAAAATTTGGATTATTCTTTCTTTCTCGCTCCGGCATTTCATTGAAGGTCTTCATTGCATTGTACATCATAGTTTTTTTTTGTACAACAAAGATTTAGGCTTTAAATTAACTTTTTTGGCGAGCAGGTCCCTTTTCTTTGGAGGTCCACGCACACCAGATTAAGAAGGCTGCGTTAGTAAAAGATTTAGTTTAAACCTTGCCAAGCTATCTCAGACGAGGCAAAATGGCTCATTTCAATCTTCTTGTAGATTCTTTATTCAGAGTGGAACTAATGTACTCGAAGGCCTTTACTTTCTCATAAAGGTACCAGTTGGTTCCCACAAATGCTGATAGATATACCCATACGTGTATGTACCTATACCCTAATATAATATGTATATACATATGATATTATATGAATTAATTTATATATGATTGATATTTTGTTGTTTGTTTTCCCTATTTTGTTTTTTATATTTTTTTTCACTTGTTTATAGCATTTATGGAAAGTTAAATAAAAAAATTAAAACACTGAAAAAATCCAATTTTAATGTTTTCTAATTTGAATTGGTTTCCAATTTTATCTCTTTATTTGACTTGTATTAAAGGGAATTAAATTTTCATATTAAATATTACTGTAATGATAGTTCAATGTTTTGCAAAAAATTAGTCAGAAATATTGAGAAAAAATGCAAACTTTTATCTTGCATAACTCCATAACTATTGATATCAGGTAATGGTTGCTTGAACATTTTCGACTCTTTATCAAGGCAGCAATCCACCTGTAAAGTATTGTGGATTATCTCTGTTACAGCATGTATTTAAATAAAAAAAAATTAAAATACATTTACTCTACTAAATTGATTTCATTTCGCCGTTTTACTATTTAAATACTTGTGAGAACGCAAAAGATAAGATTACAGTGTGATGAATATAAACCAAATAGGTAGAAATTTTGAATAAAAGTTCACGGAAGAGAATAAGTCAATATTTTATACAGGGTTATTTGGAAAACATTAATAACCTCGCAGGACTATATTCCTGCCTTGATTGTGAGTCGAAAATGTTGAAGCTATTATGACCTTATATTAATAGTTATGGAGATATGCGACATCAAAGTTTGCATTTTTTTTTTCAATATTTTTGTCTTATTTTTTGTAAAACGATGAACTATCATTACAGTAACTTATATCGATTACGAAAAATTCATTCGTTTCAATACAAGTTAAATAAAATGATAAAAACCCTGAAAATTTTCTAATTGGAATGTTCTCCAACTGGAATTCGAAGATTTTATTTATTTATTTTACTTGTATTAAAGGGAATAAATTTTTCATATTCGATATAAGTTACTATAATGATAGTCCAACGTTTTACAAAAAATAAGGCGAAATATTTTTAAAAAAATGCAAACTTTGATTTCGCATATAAGCATAACTATTGATATTAAGTCATAATAGCTACAACATTTTCGACTTATAATCAATGCAGTAATGAAGTCCTGTGAGGTTAATGTTTTCCAAATAACCCTGTATAGATCACCTCTAACTGACATTTTCAAATAACATGTTTTTTCAATACTTTTCGGATTTGATTTTGCCGTATTTTTTTCTTTTTTACAGACATACCAGAGATGTAGATCAAATCATCAACTCAGGAAGCAGCTAAGACAGCAATTTGGAATTCCCGCAATTTTAAATATCATTGGTTTTCGAACATAACTGTTATCAAGAATAATGCTATTGCTGTCCTCTTCCTTACATATAGCATCTTTAATTAGTGTTTGAAAAATTTTTTTTTTTAAATATTAAAAAATACTACATTAATTCTTATAATTATTACAGCATTTATTTTCAATAGTGTTCATAGAAATACAAGATTTTTAATATCAATTATTTAGATTGATAATGCCCTTATAAGACACATAAAAAGTATAGAACTAAAAAACAAGTATTTTAATTCACGTGTATGTTACCCTGTATTTAGTATATTTACAGATATATGCGGTAACTAAGGCGCTTGTGTGAAAATCTTTGGCCGATAGAATGAGGAATGAACAAATTAGAAGTAAATATAATGCTGACTGTTGGCTATGGTGTGGTAGATTGAATAAAGAAAGGAGTGCCGAGATCGTTTGGTCATGTGGAACGTATAAATGAGGAAAGGAAGGTCAAGAAAATATATGGGGTGAGTATTGAAGGCAATAGGAATAGAGGGCGTCCGCGATCTGACATGATGAGATACTACAAATGTTGGAGGATGGCCCTGTTAAAAGCCTCAACAACCGAAGAGCATGCATGAGAAGATATATGAATATACCCGAAGCAAAACTGGTGTGCCAAAATAGAATAAAATGACGTTTAATACTCTCTGCCTACCCCTGCGGAGAAATGGGGTGATGGTAAGCTCAGTTAACAGAACT
Organism: Agrypnia vestita; assembly: GCA_016648135.1. Lineage (NCBI taxonomy): Eukaryota > Metazoa > Arthropoda > Insecta > Trichoptera > Phryganeidae > Agrypnia > Agrypnia vestita. The sequence continues at coordinate 102,592 of JADDOH010005581.1, forward strand.
GAAGAGAAAATCTTTATCTACCAAAGAATAAACTTTATCAACTCTCCAAAAATACATGGTAAACTCAATGCTTCGATGTCATTATCAATACACTGCTTAATAAGACTCTCGTTTCTCCACCAACGTTTTCCATGTCAATCCCACTTCTCAGAAAAACACAAATCAAATAATGATAACCGCGAACGTGTCCTCTTACCAGGAAGTTTTTGCTGCTACTACTGACAAATACAAATGCAGATTTACTCCGAAAAACAATATTTTTCTAAGACATTCTTTCATATATTTACAGCCAAAATCAAACATGAATACTTTTGCCTCGAAGCCACAAAAATAATCTGTATCATCATCCCTTTACATCGCATTGTTATATCTGTCAGGAACTGTATGAGGTATTTCGTCGTTCAAAAGGGAATTTTTTTATGAAAATAAAATTATTATTTCTATGAAAATTATAATTATTTCTGTGAACAAAAAAAACATGTTATGAATAATGAACATTGCGTTGTATTGCTTCAAAACAAGTATTATTCATAACAAGATATAAAGTGCTCGGATAAACCGAATATTGAAAGAAGGTTCTTATAGGCTGGTAAGAATATGTAGTGTAAAAGTGGATTAGACAAAAGAGCTCTGCCAAGGCAGAAGAGTATGACGTAGCGCAGTGGATATGACACTGGCTTCCCACACCGAGGGTTCCAAGTTCGATTCCCAGTGAGGTCACAATTTAATTCATGTTATTTACTCAAGCCTGGGTGTTTTGTGATGTATGTCGCTTCCGTAATTGGGTAAATAAACAAAAAATAAAATAAAATAGTATCATCTCTGCCTACCCTCACGAACGGCATGATGATTATTAAGTTTATACTGTCTAGACATTGAAAAATTATTTATGATTATTAAGAGATTTAAGGGGTTTTCCTATGAAACAGAGAAAAATTCATTCATTGCATTTTCTCCTTCTGTAATTCATCCTACATAAGGTCCTGAAAGACTTGTTCAAAATTTTCTCAAGTTATAAATAATACATTTTTAAGTTCATAATGCGCATTTTTTCTTTGATATTCTGCGCATGTATATCTGATCTCCCGGGACAACGTTTCTGATCCAATTGCTGGGTCCATCATCAAAGCTGATGGGTTGTAATGTGTGTTGAAATAACAATAAATATATTATAGAAGCTATAAAATTTAAAAAAATTTTTTTACTCAAAATATTGCTGAAAATCACACATTTTTAACCGTTATAATGAGTATGCTAATCAATCATAAAATGCTTCAGAAAGGACTAAATCTAGCGACGTCGGCAGTAAAATATTTACATGCAAAAAAACAACCGTGGTAACTTTGCTTACTTTCACTATTTATTTATAACGGTTAGAAAGTCGACGCTAATGCATCATTTTCAGTGATGTTACTAAAACTAAACTTAAAACTAAATAAAAGATGGTGTGAGGAGTGGGGTGGATATTAGAGCCGGAGGGTATGTATGAACTTGGTCATTCGGCATAGTTGGTGTTTGAATACTGATTGAATTTTTGTTACTTTCTTTACTTTTTTACTCCCTTTCTTTTAACTCGTAGCGTCTGGTTGCTTGTCTGACGAAAAACTTTGTATCGATTTTTAATCATTTTCCCATGATCCAATCGAGCTAAAACTTTGCAAGCAGTGGCGACGATCAAGAAGACCTATCAAATTTTCGTTAAAAAATTAAGTGTAATAGTATAATTTTGGATTTTCAGAAATTTTTAATAGTTTTTTCATACAACTTACTCAGTTGTATGAAGAGACTGCGACGCATCTGGTAGACACTAAGCCTGATTATAGTATAATTTTGGATTTTTGCAAATTTTTTATTACTTCCTTTCGTAGCGTCGCCCGACCGAAGCCCAACGCGTAGGTTAAGCGCCAAACCAGTTTCCACTAGTAAATGAGAAAGGGAGTATAATAAGAACTTGTTTTTTATGAGTTAGTTTTTACATATGTTTATTAAATGTACGATATAGCTGTCAAACACTGACAAAATACTTCATTCAATAATTTTCATATAATTTTTTAAAATTTATTTTTTAAAGTGGCCTTTCACAAAGTTACGCAAGAAAATTTTGAAAAAGTACAAACCATGGCTATATAAACTGTTATAAAACAGATGTTTGCATCTACGTCACATTTTGTTTACATTTGTGGTGTCCATTAAATTTTATCGGTGACTGTACCCCTCGGAGGCTTTTCTTCGTAAATGTTGGCTTCGTATTTAGACCGGAACCAACAGCGCCGTTTTGTTTCTTACACACATACTAAATGTGCAGGTTCTTTTTCAGGTCAGAGTCGTACTCTGGCTCCGTATATCCACTGACATTAAAACTACAATATTTTTTTTTTTGGTTGGCTGCACTCGCCGGACTTACATAGTTCGTTTGGCTGTAAAAAAATATGTTTTTTAAAACACACAATTTTTGTTTTTGACTCACAGGGTCACACTGCACCGCCCTGAGGTACCACTCAAAAATAAAAATTAAATTAAAAAGGTGAAAAGAATGTAAATCTATTCTTAATATAATAAATTAACGGTGAGAGTGAGAGTAAGGATGCAAGCTGCCGAGATTAGTTATCTAAGAGGAGTAGCGGGAGTCACACTGATGGACAGATTGAGAAATGCCAACATAAAGAAAAATTACAAATGAGTTGCCTTGGACATGTGTTAAGAGTGATAGAGAAACGAATACCAAGGAGAAGACGACCAGTGGACCGCCCCTGATTAAGCTGGGAAAAACAAAAAAATGTGTATAAAAACAGAATGGAAACAACTGGTTGAGTCATGTGGAAGCAGCGCAAGAAAGGGGAATATGGAAGCATCAAGCACCTTGTCGAGTCTTTGGGCCCATGTCCCTACTAGGACAAGAGGATAAAGTTGATGATGATAAAGAATAAAATTAAAAATGCGTCGCTGAATTGGTTTATAATATTCAGCTAATTAATGAGGAGAGTCTGGTAAGAAAGATATACTACACAAGCGTTGACGATGCGATAAATGACCAGGATAACCAAATACTGGAAAATGGTCCTGTTAGGAACCTCAAAAATTGACGAGCTTATCTGCGATGATGTATGAATATGTTATAGATAAGAATTGTGTGACAATAAAGAAGATTATGACGCTTCATTCAACGCCCCCTCTCGCGGAGGTTTATTTGTGAGATACAGTGGATAGAGTACATTAGGTAACACATGGTGTTGCTATAACCATTCTTTCTTTAGTCTTTAATGAAATCCTCTCCAATCTGTACCTTATAAAGGATTGATCTTATAAAGGATATCCTTATCTTAGAAATTTGAAAACACTTCACCATTACTACCATATTTCCATTGACAAACAAAAATCCCTCATCCACTTCGTCAAATTTGAGGTAATGGCATTTGGCAACTCATACGACTTTTACGTCAAAATAAATAAGTACCAAAAACTACCCGGATACTATTTCCAATAATAATTACTTCTAATAATAATTTCTAAATAAATAAACACTATGTTTGTAATTTTTATTTTATTATTATTTTATTACCCTAGAGTAAGACGATACTGTAGATAAAATATTTCTTTTTTAAATATCAAGTAAATTTATTTGTAAAAGTATAAATATTTAGACGGTTTTTTGATATATTTTTTTACCCTTTTAATTCATATAATAAATTATGATACTCAAATGCTTATAATAATAAATAGTTAATAAAAGTGTCAAATCTATTAGAGCTGATGTAGTTGTAGCAGTAGAATAGACAGTCTGGCCACATGTATGTACTCTTTTTTTTCTCGTCTCTTCCTCTTTTCACAAATTAGATCCGTCCTTTCCTCCCCAATCCTGATCTCCTTTTACCTGTAATTCTTTGTCTTTCTTGGTTTGTTTTCAACTTGAACCTTTAATTTTTTTGTATTTTGTTAAATTATTTTTCTTTAATATTAATACATTACTTGTTAATTCTATGGAATGGATTAAGTGTGACCTCACCGGGAATCGGACCCAGAACCCTCGTTGTGAAAAGCCATTGTCGTACCCAATGGTCTAAGAGGGCCGCCAAAGCATAACACAATATCTTAAGATACGATAATAATATTCTCAACCTGAGAATGGGAGGGTACTTCAGTTTTAGTTTGTTTGCTTGATTTTTTATGTAAATTTTGGTTTTAATTCATTAAAAAAATGTGCATGTTAATAAAATAGTGTTAACTTACTTTAATAATACAAAATATCTTTTATCTTTGCAATAGAAAACATAAATCATAAAATTTTATTCCACGGACATAATTTTTATATCAATGCACTGTTAAAATAAACTCGCCCACTACTCTCTTGTCTCAGAAGTTTTCTCAGCCCTACCCTAGTTAAAGACTATGAAATGTCGTGTTTTGATAAGCCAACCAACTTA